>VYZS01102634.1:342-13894 GCA_013400695.1 Neodrepanis coruscans
CCGCCACCGGGCCCCCCGGGGCGCCGAGCAGCGCCGCCGCCATGGCCGAGGAGAGCTCGGACGTCCCCAAAGAGTTGATCGGTAAGGGACGAGGCATGGCGGCGGGAATGAGGTGGGAGGGTATCCCGGGGGAAGGTGCTGCGGGGGTAAGTTTGGAGGCCGCCGTACGCGACCGCGGGATGTATCGCTGCCGGAGGAGGGGGTGGGGGGAGTCCGGGGGTGGGTCTGTGGAGCCGCGGGGAGCGCCGCGGATGCTGGCCGGGGGAGCCGAGGGAGCTCCGCGGAGCGCTGGAGGGACTCCAAGGACCCGGCGGGGGGCGGCGAGGCCGTGCTGCTGCTTGCGGGGAATGAGCGGGCGGGGGCTGCGACGGGTAGCGGGGAGGCGGCTGCGGGCAGGGGCTGTGCCCGCGGCACCGCGTCTGGGCACAGCGAGTGCCCTCGCTCTCCGGAGGGGTCTGTCCGGCCGAGGCGGCGGGCTGCGGGAGCTGGCAGACGCGCGGTGAAGCTGCACTGGTCCCCAGCACCGCCGCCCGGCCGGGGCACGTCCTCGGAGCGCCTCAGCCTGGCGGCACGGGCTGCGACTCCGCTCGTTATTTTTTATCTATCCCCTGGGGTTTTGTGTAGTTAAGACTCGTTTTCTTGTATACGTATGAGGGAGTGAGGGTATGTGTAATTAAAGTTTTACGAGCCCTCTGTGCTACATGGTGTACGCTCAGGAAATCACAGGTGATGGCGAGGGCCCTGAAAATGCTGTAATTGCTATTCGGGAGCTTCCGATAAATGGGGTAAATGGATCGTTAACGCGGCACGTGTGTAACCAGTGTCATCTGGGGGTAACAGGTCTGATGCCCCAGGTCCTCAGCCACCTTGCTAAGGCCGAACTTCCTTTGGCTGTAGTTGCGGCTTTGCCTGTTGAAGAACTGTCTAAGGATCACATCAGCGTTAGAATAATTTAAAACGTTGCCTTTATGATAGATGGTAGCAAATTTGTCAGGCAACAAGGTATGTGTTAAGTTGAAGACAGTCCTTCAGATATCACCATGTTAATTTACAGTGTTGCATTTCCTTAGCTTTTGTCAGTCAGCTGCTGGTTTTAGCATTTATAAAATATTGGTGAAAATCTAGATGGACATTTGCAGCTGCTGCAGATTTTTTTTCTGTGAAGTCAAAATAGCTCTATTTTGCAGTCCTTTTAGTTTGCAAACCATGTGATTTTCTTTAGTCTGTAGCTTACTACTAAGAAGCAATGAGCTAGATAGTGTTCTTGAAGTAGCTATGGTCAAAACCATATCTTTATCTTAAAATGGCCAGGCAAGTTTGAGGTGCTAATACATGGTATGGGTTTGCACTGTAGAGTTGGAGGTGAGATGTGAGTATTACAGGTAAGAGTAAAGTGGGCGTCTTCACCCATACCCACTGGCTTTGGACAATTTTAAGAATTACCCTCACAGCCCTGGTACCCTGCACCCATTGAGCTTGCTTTGTCTAGGGCTCTTCTGGAGTGTGTGAATCTCTTCATTTAGATTGGTTTTATTTCTAGGAGTAGTTTGTTATCTCCATGTTAAAATTTAACCTTTAAACATACTTTTTTGTAGTTACTATGTTTTGAGAACAGGGTGAAAGGATGTGCCTTGACACTGCATGATTGGAGTGTGGAGGTTAAACTGGAGGTAGGAGTGTTTGAGCTTCAGTTTTTGTTCTGTTACTCACTTCCCGTGTGACCTTTGTCAGGTCTTGTAGGTCATAGTCTTCAAAAAAACCCCTCTCTTATTGTTGGCTTACCTGGATCTGCTCCTTTGAGGTGTGGGTGTCTGAAGTCTCCAGCATTAGAAATGAATGAACACTTTAAAATATGAACCTTAATGCTATGTTTCTATCTCTGAGTCTGAAAATCTACTCCATGAGTCCACCTGCCACCCAGTTTGGAGAGAAGTGTCCTCAGCCATATGGGGAATATCTTAAGTCTTTGAAGAAGTGTTTCTTAGCCCTTTCAGGCACATAAAGCCTTTGAAGGAGCTGACATCCTGATGCTGCTTTGTGGAGTCTGGGGTCCCAGGCCTCTTCTCTCCCTGTGACTTGTTGGAGTAAGAATGTTGGAGCCGATGGCTTACGGTTGCTCCCACTTCTGCTGTGTGGGACCTGTGGGACAGCAAAGACAGCAAGTGGGGTCTCTCCACACTGGTGTATCAGGAGGAAGTCCCTTGCTAGATGCAGGCACTTGGAGCTGTTTGTGGCAGAGGAGAAACCAAAAGGCAGAGGCTGCAGGTGGAGGTGAAGTAGCAGAGACAGCAGCAATACCTTTCCTTCTGCAAGGTGATGGGACTTTATGAAAAAGTCTGTGTGGCTGGCTTGCCTCTGGGTTCCCAAGCAGGGACAGAAAGACCAGAGTTGGGCACTACCCACAGGAGAGGAAGCCTTGGGAGAACAGTTCCCATAGGGCTGAACTTTCCCCCGGGCTTTGCTTACCTGGCTGCTCCAGGAGCTTGCAGCCTGGCTCCTGACCAAGCAGTTGCTTGGGGAACTGGCCGCGCTGGCTGTCTGCCATGGGACTGCTGCAGCTTGGGACAGGCTTCTCTCTGGGCAAGCCGCTGCTACCGAGGAGCTTTTGTTTCCTGATAGGAAAATTAAAATTCTTGGGGGAAAACACACCAGTTCTGCAGAAAGAGCTCTTTCCAGCTCTTTCCGACCAGCCACATTCCTGACTTGCACACCCTTCTGCCCTGTAGGCAGAACGCTGTGGCCTGGGCTAAATATTCAGGCTTAATAAATGGTGTGTTGTTTGTGTTAATATCTTTTGACTGCTGGATGAAAATTGTGCAGAAAAGCACTATACAGAGCACTATAATTAAAAGCCTTAAGAGTAGCCCATTATCTTCAATTTTAGCCTTTAAACTTAAGCATTCATGAGGGCAAAGTGTATGTGTCTGGAGAGGGTGGAGACTTGCCTTTTACAAATGCCAGTTGTAGGGCTGGAAATAGGTTAATGTGTTTAAAAGATTTCTTTTTCATTCCCTTTCAGTGGGGGCTGGGGAGTGAAACTTTCTGAAGGTGCTAAATTGGCTCTTCTAGATGAACTCCTCTGTTTATCTGTCAATTACATCAGTGTCAGTAGTTGTATGTTCCCTTCAGGCCGAGGTGAAAATGATCAGGAGAAAAGCTGTTTTGTTTTGTACTTGGCAGAGACAGGGTACAAATGTATGCATGTACATACTAAAACGTTATGGCAACTAGTGTTACATTGGTGTTGGCACCATGAAATGGCTATGTTGTTGTTGGGACTTGGACTCGGACCAATGTTGCCTTCCGTAGCATCAGCTGCATTGCTGTCAGGTGTTACTATCTGAAAGTCATCTTGGTTTGCATTGCAGCTTAAATGTGCAAAGTGAAAAATGTGGGAATACTTTGCTCTTCTGTTACCTGACCCATTTAGCCTCCCTCATATTAACAACTGCAATGCAAGGAGCTAATTTGCTTTAGCAAGCTGTTCAGGTACAAATAATAGCAAGTGAGGCGTTTGTTGTATTTTCCCAGAGTCGAGCTAAGCAGTTCTGGGGTTTTTCTCAGGAATGCTTTTGGTATGTAAGTAGTACTGGAAAGAAATATCAAATTGTGTTCAGAATCCTGCATATAGAATCCATAATCCTATAATAGTAGACATAAATTATCGTGTAGATGACATTCTTAAAAAGTTATACTTGTAGTAGGTTGTGTTTAGAACCGGTGCATATACATGAGACTTCCATGAGTCCAAAGAGTTGAACAACATAGCTCTGAGCCCTCGGGAAAATGTTGGCAGTGGCATCTGTTTCCTTCTTGTGTTGACACTGAAGGTATTTAATTAAAGTGTTTTGTTTTGTTTCAGAAAGTGTCAGGGATGTTATTGGGAGGAAAATCAAAATTTCTGTCAAGAAGAAAGTAAAGCTGGAAACTAAGGGAGATAAAGTGGATAACAAAATATTGGTAAGTACAGCAGAATGACACTGATAACATATGTGAAGGAAAAGTCAGTATGTTTTCAGAAGCCGTTCATTCTCCTCTTGAAGGATTCTTTGAACTTTGTGTGTGCCGTAAGATACCCATGTAATTTGTTTTCTTACTTTCTTGATAGCCTGCATAGCAAGCTGATGTGCAGTTGTGCATGTGTACACAAACGTTTATCACTTGGTTATTCTTTAGAGTTAAAGGCATTGTATTGTGGAGTGATGCTAAAGCTGGCTATTATTAGAACTTGTAAAATAATTTGCTGTCTTTGCTGGTTAGGTTTCCTGTTTACATCCGTATGAGTTTTAAGTGGACAAGAAATGTAAAATTATCTTTTGAGAATCTTCTGAAACTGTTATGCAGTGAAGAATAACAGTAAAACTGTTGGGGTTTTTGAACTCAAATGACTATTTGTTCTTTTTAATATTCTCTGTTAAGCCATACATCTGCATTTTAAAAGAAATGCATAATGTGTGGGATTTTAAATTGTGTTTCTTAAAGAAAGAAGGAAAGTGTCAAATTAATCTCCCTTAAGTATGCTTTCCTGTTTTCTCAAGAATAGTTTTGCTGACCTCTCTTGATAGGAAGAAAGCTGTTGTAATGAGCTGCTAGGTTTACATACTATCTTGAGTATGCAAAAAGACATGCAAAAATACAGTTGTATTTCTTCGTTCTTTTGATCCTTTTCTGTCAGGAAAGCTCTTAGAGTAACAAACACGAAGAAGTACAGCACTGCTATAATATTATGCAAGATATTTGAGATTTGGAGTCTTGTGTCAGTGCTGTTGCATATTTGAAAGTTTCATTGCCAAAGCTGTTGTTACAGATGTTAGGTACATTTCCCATGCAGATATTCTGTTTTGTCTTTCAAAACCGCAGTTTCTTAATCAGTTCTGAATTGTCTTCTTAAGAGTACATGTTGCTTATCCCTGAGCAGTAGGACTTTAGATAATGGCTTACTTTTCTGTGAGAGCTGCTACTTAAGGATTTTGAAATATTTTCTGTATAATATCTATCCATGTTATATGTAGCTCCTAAGTTTACAGTTTCTGTACTGCAAGTAGATTGAATATGTGAATGTTGATTGATTGTCTCTATTTATTTGAAAGCCATGTTTATAGGTTTTACTGGAGTGGTTACACTTGATTGACTTTTTGACTTACACAGAATCATTACTGTTATCAATAGTGAAATATATTGTGGAAATACTGAAATACTGTTCTGAACTGATGGGACCAAGAGAATGTCAAGCTTTGAATTATCAGTGAAGTTTCAGAGGGATGTGCTACTCAGCAGTAAAATGACTAAATGTGATGACTCAGGTGTTTTTTCTCTCTTTGATCTCCTTTGGTCTCGGTTGGGGACTTTTACCTTTTATGACTGAAGAGCAACTGAAAGGGAGGGAATTTATTAAGGGGTTCATAAGTTAGCCAGCACTTCTTGTGTGCATGCATGTTGTCGTAAGTGCATGGGGTAAGTTTTTCAAGGGGATGAATTGCTGGGTGTTGTTTGGTAGAACCATTTCTTGTTCAATGCAGAAACACAGGGGATTTTTTTTTCTCATCAATATAAAGAATTTTTTTTATTGTTAGAGAAGTAAGATTATTGCCTACTGGGGTTGGATTTTGTTCTCTTTTGCCATAGGGGAAAACTTCCCTTTTGTGAAGCAGTACAAATCAGTAATGATGCTTTTTTTTTTTTCCAGAAGTGCTGAATGTTATCTGCTGTGGCAAAGGCCAGTAGAGATTGTGGTTCACTTTGAGGTTGCAGTGTTCTCTAAATGCAGAGTGCTCTGAAAAAAAATTACACCGGTGACACTTTAAGTTTGGTGCCTCAAATTAGTGGAGACTTTTTGGCTTTAGTCTAGCTACACAGTCTCACTTCTTACCTGTGAAGCAGAGAGTATGTACTCTCCTGTCCTCAAAAGAGTGATACTGAAAATAAATAACTTTGCTTCAGGAAATCTGCCAACAAAATTAAGAATTTTTGTACCCCAAGCTGGGACTTAACAGTATTCAGTAAATAATGCATATGGCTTCGTTCTGATCAGAGTGGATAAAATTGAATACTGAGTTGTTATGCCTTGGGTGAGCCTGTCAAACAGAATGCTGAATGAAGTGTTGGCAGCAGAAGCAATTTAGTAATTAAAGACTATGTCCTTAAGTGAATGCACCAGAGGGCTCAAATGTGATTGCATGGGCAAACTTCATGCCAGGGCTCTTCAACTCCTGAGAGCTTAGTTTTGAAACATTGAGCATTGTCTCTTGAGTGCACATGTTGCAATGAATTGTTTTGAGATTTTGGTTTGAATTTTATTAGTAGTTGGTACCTGGGCTTATAAGGAAATGAGATGGCATGCACTGGGTCCAGCACTTAGTGAGGACAAAATGCCAGTTGCTCTCATCTAGCTAACCCCAGAGCCATTGTGAAACGTGCTTGTGGTTTTAGAGGTTGATCACAGAGATTGGCACTGAGCCCTGACACCCAAATCTGTGCTTTAATTAATGATTTCTCACCCTTCCTTCCTAGGGAAATCCAACAAAATCAGTGTCACTTTGAGAAAGAGAGATTATTTAAAAATAACTGCACTTGGCAGGTAACTATAAAAACACTTGACCTCTGGCTCTGTTGTAGACAGTGTATTCACGGTACGGAGTACTAGGGTATAGATGTAACTGTCCACTTAAATCCCTTTGCTATAGGAAGTTCCTCAGATAATTCAGATGGAAATTAGAAACTGAGACTAAAATAAAAACAGTGCAAAATGCCTGGTGTTGCTTGGAATAAAATCCTGATACTAAACTGGTGAAGTTGGTGCATAAAGTCCATACTTACCTTAAGATGCTTTAGAATCTCAGCCTTGGGCACAAGAGTTTGGAAATTATGTTTAGGAATTTTAATGTAAAACAGATTTTTTTTTTTCAGTCTGCACAATGAGTTTCCTGCCTCAGTAATCTCAATCTGCAGTTATCTAGTTTTTCAATTAGTCATGATGATGCAAACCAGTAAACATCATGAGCTGCTTAACTGCCTCTGGTCTACTGGCACCAAATCTCAGGTGTTCAGGCAGCAACCTGGTATCCAACCTTGAAAAGGCAATAACCAGCTTTGAATGGACAGAAAATCAGTTTTCAAGTGATTAGGGCCAATCCCTGTCCCATCCAGATCATCTGGGTACTCTGGCAGAGCAAAGCTACCATTAGTGGGGATGAGGAAATACATGAAAGAGACCTTGAAAGGTGATGAGCTGCCCCACAGGGTGAGGGAAACAGATGTTGTTGGGCTCCCAGTCAGGGTGCAGTCCCGCTGTGAGCCAGGGAGACACAGCAAGACTAGGAGTGGTAGCCAGGGACAGCTGAGCTCCACTGGTCACCAGCAGTGCTGCAGTGCTGAGATGGACCCGAAGTCAAGTCAGGGTTGGTGGGACAGTCTCATCTGGGAAAATAACTGATTGCAGGCATAGCTGTGGCATTGTGCAGGCTGGAGTTGAGTGCCAGAGCTCTGAAGCAATGTGAGGAATCCTGGTCAAGACATCTTGCTACCTCTAGGGTTGTGTGTGTGCAGGCACCAAACTCCATCAGAGCTCTTTAGCAGGCTACCCTAGCTGGCTCCATGGGGCCCTCAGCCAGAGTACTGCCACAGGAGTGGACCCAACTGTGTTTGATTTCAATATGATCCTCTCAACAGTAGTCTTACTGGGTTAAAATAGAGACATCACTATTTTCTAATCAGTGGAGGACTGCTTTGGTTTTCTATGATTGCTTTGTTTAAACCTGGTTTCTTACAAGACAAGAACAAGGTTTAAGGCATCATGCTGAGTGCTTGTAGTGTTCCTCCTCACACTGACAACTTCTGACTCTCAGTTTCAGCTTGAGCTGATGGGTATGTAGAGGTCTACGGTTGTGATGATAATGAGTTGGTTGGGGTATGGGGGGAGGCAGTCAGAAGAAGAGAATCTTCACATACCTTCTTCTCTTCTGAAACCTCCACCTTTTGCCACCATAAGGGATCAGGCATGCCCTGTGTGTGTGTCTGTGAGGTATTTCAGTGTTGGGTGTTTTTTGTCATTGTTGCTTGTGTTTTGTTTGTTTGTTTTTTAAATCCAGAGGCCTCTGTGATTATCAGATTATGGTCTACAGGTAAACCTGGTAGGGAACTGGGATTCTTAACTTTGGTGTTTGTGGCCCCTTCAAAATATTTGTATATGATTTTGCTGATTATTTCCCTTTGCCTTTCTTTCTCTCAGATTAATTGTAATTAGTAGCAATCCTTGAGAAGTTGAAATGTGAGATAAAGGCAACCTGTTAAATATATCTGTCCAATTCCTTATGAAATACTGATGTTTTCAGGAGTGGTTCATGACAGGCTAGAGTTCAGGATTCATCTTTTAGAGTTTTTACTATGAAGAAAAGAGTGCTCCTAGTCTAGTTGTCTTTGAGATTAGTTCTGCTTTCCAAAAGAGTGTTATTTTAGACATAAAAGATAAGGAAATATTGCAAATGGCTATGCTCTATATATACCTGGTCTGTTTTTTTTTTCTTTGTTGTTTGGTTTATTTTGGTGGTTGATGTTGTGGTTTTTGGTTTTTTTTCCTAACCTTAAAGCTATAGAATAGTGTCATGTGATGTAGTGACTAAGAGGAGCCTCTGTTACACTTCTACCCCAGTTATTTGCATTCTCTTTGTTAAAATATCAGTGTTACTTCTGAAATCGAAACAGTTGCTTTGAGAAGTGGCTCTCCTCACAATGTACTTTATGCCCAACCTAAATTCACTGGGAGCAATTCATATCTCCTTATCACTTTCTCTGACACATATGTTTCCATGGGCTTTTAAGACAAAAAATTGAGCTGACTCCTGTCAAAGAAGTTTATATTTGTTCTGTGCACATGGTCTGAGATTTCACGTTCTGCTTCTAAAGACTCACAAAGACTGAAATTCTATTTTAAAAAAAATCTGTGTTTACTTTTAAAGAAGCAAATATGGCCATTTTGTGTGCTTTCCATGTGGCTTCTGAATATGCTTGAATCACCTGGCTGACTCTACTGAAGCAGCTGAGAAAAGCTTGTATGAGCTCCTGTGCCTGTTTAGCTGTAAGAGTGGCAGTCTCTGGGTGGAGGCAGTAATATTTTGCACTGCCAAAGCTATTTCGGGATTAAAAGCTTTGGTGCTTGTTTTCCATTGCTTGTCTTTTGTCTTGTTCTGTCCACAATATTCTGTTCAAATAGAGATGAATTTCACATTTTGCTTTAAAAAATGTGTTTCTATTAAACCACTAAGAGCATGAAGCTCCCAGGGTTGTCCAAGGTTAGTTTTACATAAAATATATGCCATCTCACACATTAGATCATGACAGCTGGTGTGTGATAATGATGTTAAATATGGACATTCTTTTAAAATAACAATGTTTTCTCTTCCCTGCCCAGAACATTGGCTGTTATGACATATATCTTAAGTGTGTCTTTCTGAAGATGGAAGAGGTAGGTGTTGGTACATCCCTCATGTCAGGAGATCTAAATGAGGTGACGTAGAGTAATCAAAAAATCCTTACATGTGAAAATGTATTTTAATGCATTTATGAAGTGCCTCTTAGAAAACAATTGAACTGTGGCCAGTAAGATGGCTACAGAAAGCTGAAATAAAAAGAGTACTGTTGGAAATAGAATTTATTAATTCAGTCATGCAGTTGTATATATTTCCAAAACAGGAAGTGTTTAAAAAAGTACTCATGTGCAAGTTTCACTAAAATTTACATTTATGTTATGTACTGATCCATGAGGTTTCTTTTGTCTGGTGGGAAGATTTACGAACCTAGCATTCTGGAGTACTGTGTCCAGCTCTGGAGCCCCCAACATAAGAAGGACATGGACCTGTTGGAGTGAGTCCAGAGGAGGGCCACAAAGATGATCAGAGAGCTGTCCTCCTATGAGGATAGGCTAAGACAGCTGGGGCTGTTCAGCCTGGAGAAGAGAGGGTTCCAGGGAGACCTCATTGCAGCCTTCTAGTACTTACAGGAGACTTAAAAAATGGGATCAAATTTTTTAACAGGTCCTCTTATGATAGGACAAGGAGGAGTGGTTTTAAACTAAAAGAGATGTAATTTAGACTAGATGTAAAGAAGAAACTTTTTTTATGATGAAGGTGGCAAGACACTGGAACTAGTTGTCCAAAGAGGTGGTGGATGCCTCATCCCTGGGTGTTCAAGGAGAGGTTGGATGGGGCTTTGAGCAACCTGATCCGGTTGAAGTTGTCCCTGCCCATGACAAGGGATTGGAACTAGATGATCTTTAAGGTCCCTTCCAACCCAAACCATTCTACAGAGAAGATCTTTTGATGCTGTAGTTGTGCATGCAAGTGTTGAAATCCAAGATGGTTTCTTGCATGTTGAGACTGTAGTGTATTCTTTACATGCTTTAGGAGATTAGTATAACCATTACATCGGAAGGTCAGCTGGCTTGCTCTCCCTTTCTTTAGTTTGGGGCAACTGGTACAGGCAAGTAAAGGTAAGGAAAGGGAACTCCTTTTCCGGTGTCCTGAAAGTACCTACTGTTGTCCCAGCTCATGAACTTTCCATTTGCACACCCATCTGCAAGCACATACATCCTTATCTGTGTTCTGGAGGGAGGAAATAGAAACACTTTTTCACTCTTAGAGGTTCTGGTTTTCTGTTCACAGTTCTAACAATTATCGGGGTAAAATAGCGATGGGAGGCAGGAGTCCACTGTAGCTCTGAACTGATCATGGAATCTTTCCTTCTGTCAGTTTTACATAGAGTGATTAAAAAACATTTTCTAACTGCCTCACTCTTTCTACTTCTTTTGCTGAATATATTATATACCAAAGTGATTTGCTAATGTACTTTTGCTTTGAGAGGGGCTGACTCCCTGCCACCATTATTTGTGAAATGGAGCTTCCTAAGCAAGGATTTGCATTGAAATCTTTGCATAAAAGATTATTACATGTAATTTGGAAATAAAAAATAGAAAAAGAGCATTAAGGTCAGCTTCTTGTCTCAGTCACTCTTTGCCACTGATGACTTTCTTCCCCCCAAAATGAGAAGACTTGGAAGGGAACAGAATGTGTTATTTGGTAGACCAGTATAAATGCAAAAACCTTGTCCATATCTGTGTGGGTCTTTTTTCTTTTTTTTTGCTCTTAGAACTTGTTTTAGCTGCCTGGCTTACTTTAAGAAAAGACTTCTCGTGTGGGGACTGTGGTTTACTTCAGTGTAAGTAGTGTGGAGGAGGACACAGTAAGCTTGAAAAAGGTTGAAAGGGCTGCTAATTGAAAAGTTAGTGCAGTGTACTGTGAAAAATGCTTCTTGTTGCTCAGAGCCCCTTTCGTCAAACATTGTTGTGGTGGAAAATTGGTGAATGTCACAGGATTGTCTGATTATTAAAATATTTACTTTAGCTCACCTACAACTCTGCTTCGTTTTTTTCTCATGGTGGTGGTAATTTAATTCTGTGTGAAGTAATTACAGGCCCGGGATATGAAATTATTCTTTTAATATAGCTGCTGCTAACTGTGCTCTGTACTGCTACCTGAGTCTCCAGGCAGATTTCTGCCCTTGTTCTTGCCTCATCTCTCCCTGCTTCTGAAATACCCACTCTGTGTCAACTCATGAGTGATATCTTTTTGTTAGTGATAGCTTTCTTAATTTGGTTATTTAAGATGACAGATTGTTAGGATGCAAAATGTAATTATAAGAGCCAGAGTCTGATAACCCAACACTCCCAAAATAGACCTCACCAAATTAATAGGCCAGCTGGGTGTGGGAAGAAAATGCTCATTTTTGACTCCTGAAGACAGGGTAATATCTAAATAGCTGTGATTTATAATGTTAGCAAAACAAAACAAGTTTCTGCTGGTTGCTATAAAGTTCAGAGGAAGAGTCACATTGCTGGTGTTGAGTGTTGGAGGTGTGGTTGCCTGCCCCATAGGGTCCAGGGCAGTGGCTTCAAGGAGGGAGAGCGATGGATAGTTGGGGTTTTAGCAAAGGGAAAGGCTTCCCCCCCTCAACGAAACAGTATTTATTCATTGCTCTATTACTGTCGCTCTTCAGAGGCCTTTGTAAATGAATGCTGACAGCACTCGCTCCTTTAAGCAGATGCAAGCTAAAAGGGTTTGTATGTCCTGTGAGGCTATTGTAAAGTTGCTCACAAGATGGGAACTGTGAGCAAGTGAGGAGCAGGTCTTATTTGGACAAGTTATGTTTCTGGATCTTCATTGCAAAGTGACCTTTATTAAAAAAAATTAAAAATACAAGAATTGTGGCCTTGGCTTGTGGTGCAGATGTTGTGCAGGTTATTCCCTTGGCTGACAGGTGGCATTTGTATTCCTGCATATAGTAAAAGGCCTGTGTGACAGTGGGCTGGGCTTCAGAAGGTGAGTATGTAGAGATGGAAAACAAGAGGAGATGCTGGGTCTATTTTCCCCTTAGGATTTTCACCCTGCATTGCATTTTCAAGGAGTGCTTGTTTTTGTGCTTTTTAGGTATTTGGTAACTAGATTTGTAATTTCTTTCCCCTTTCCACAGTTGAAGCAGCAGTTAGCAGTGTGCTGCCTGTGAGGTGGACAGTGGTCTGTTTGGGGTGCCTGAAAGTACTCTTAATAGCCAGGGCTTAGGAGGCTGAGGTCATTTGGAGCAAGACATTTCCAGTTTGTGCTTCAAAGTAGATTGCCAGGAGCATGTCTTTATGGAGTAGGCACTTGAGGTACACATCTCTTTCTCTGACCAAGTCTTCGGTTTTCTGATTGAACAACAATCCTAACCTTGTACCTAAGACTTTGTAGAGAGAGCTCCTGAAGTTTTGATGGCTTGAGCCAGGTTATAGATACCTACTTATTGCTGGGGCCTAGGAGCAAAACAAGAGGGTGAGATAGCTGCTGCAGAGCAGTTTCTATTCAGATTTGATTAAAGGAAGTGAATGGCTGTTGACCCTGATCTGAATTGGGGACAGGGCACTGCTGTGTTTGTTTGGGTCGACCTTTGAATGAAAAGGCTTCTCCCTCTCTGCCTTCAAGGCCTTTGGCAAGACCGAAACTATTCACACAAAGCTATTGATAAAGGGCAAGCCTTTCAGAGGCTCATCTTTTAACAAACACTAGAGCCGAGTGCTTAAGAATGATACCTTTTATAGCATTGCACATGAGCTTCTACTCCTGTGTGGAGCTTGAAGAGCCTTAGGCGGGGAGTAGTGAAGGTAGGTAGGTCAGTGTTTGGATTTTTAGTGCAGCTGTCTTTAGTTAGCAATCTTCTCTTTTTGGTGTTTACAATGTTGCCAATAAAGATTTGAAGAATATTAGCTTTGCTAGGTACTGATGCCACCTCAGTAAGTTTATTCATATCTTAAATCTAAAATATGCATTTTATAGTATTATTATTTTTAAAAGTGTAATGGGAAAATAAATTTTAAATATAATAAGTAGTTTTCTTGACTGTGTCACTCTTCACATCCACACTTTGCAAATGTCAGAAAAACACAGGCTTTGGCCTTTCGGTTCTCTCATCTCAAGAAGGTGCTGAAATGCCTGTATATTTTGCAAAACATATTGGTGTATTTTGTGTA
>VYZS01102637.1:0-67683 GCA_013400695.1 Neodrepanis coruscans
ATCGTCCAAAACCAGGACAAGTTATCAAGACAATTTAAGGAGAATTAAGCATTCAGAAGCATTGGGATAGTCTTATCCTTGGATCTTCTGGCCATCAGTTTCATTGTACTGATGGAAATTCTCTGTGGGATTTTACCATCATGCCGCACAGCCTGCACTGATTTGGATCCCCCTGAAGTAAAGCCAGTAAACTGTGCAGTACCAGGACACACTGTAATCTGAAATGAAATTTGCTCAGAAAGCTACTACCCGATCTAAATGACAATTCAGTTTCGGGAAATAAAACAATGGGATTTTCAACACCATTTCAGCTTCAGGCTTTCTAATGTTTCAGCAAGAACAGTGGTGAAATGCCTGTGACTCTAGATTGTTGCAGGTGAACCACCAGTGTGTGCTTTCACAAGGAGCAGCACATAAACTTATGAACATGAGCAGCCTGCACGAACAGCTCAGATAATGTCAGGGCTTTACTGTCTTGGGAAGTCCCACTTAAATAAGACAGAAGACCATTTAAGCATATGCGCAAACCAGTCTCTATTCTAGTTAGCAGTGAAGTACGCCCTTAAGTGTAAAGCACTGAAGCTTAAACACCCACACAAAGAAGAAAAGACTTAGGCCACCTTAAACATCTGATGAAAAGTTAATTGAAATCTGTTCTGAAATGATGGCTTGCAGGAGGAATGTGGGTGTGGCTCAGGCACCAGGCCTGCCTGATATTAGTTATGTACATGATAATTCTGTATGCAATGAGCACCTGGAGTCAAACTGAGACGTTTATTGGATAGATTATTTCATAATTTCTACACTTTGGCCAAGAGGAAAAGAGCAACCTGTTGATCAGACCGTAAAGATCCATTGTATGCACTGGAGGTTTTTCAGAGCAGAACTCTCACCTGTATTTATTCAAAGATATCAGAGAAGAAGCACTATGTCCTGACCTTTAAAATGTGCAGTCACAGTCACAGAGACTAAGGGGTGCCAGCATGAGCTGCAGAAGAGTCATGAGTCACTTGTGAGATTTGTGTTGCAGAAGGAACACGTTATCCCTTTGCTCTGCTGGTAGTGCCAGTCTCTTTCTGTCTTAAATGATCCATCTGCTGCTGCCCAAATTAGACACATAGCTCTCGCTGTCACTGTGCAAAGCGGTCGCCCAACAGTGCTCAGAGCATGGTATTCTCCACAGCTCATACCTTGTTTAGTGTCTCTCCTATGGCCAGGGAAACACCCTCATGCCAAGTGTGGCTTATGTCCCATTGAAGAGGAACTGTAGCTGCAACTGACAGAAACGATTTGTCAAAGCTGGAACCTTCTAGGTCTTTGAGCAAGCCCGATGGGATGGGAATTGCTGTCATGAACCTATGGATGAGGTGGAGTCTGGTGGAAAAATGAACACATCAGCTGCACAGCTCAGTGCTACTGGACGTGTGAGGTGGTTGACTGCTACTGCTCATTTGTCTTCTGCTCCACACCATTTTTTTGACTCCAGGCACACAACATCACTGTTCAAAAAAGGCTCAAGCTTCAGCTCACCTCCGTACGCTGTCTCTGTTTGCATCCACTGCATGCATTAACCTGAAAACAGTGCAGAAGTGCTTACCAGAGTGTTACACCAGGTGTTACACTCTGACATTCAGTTATGGTGAAGTAGGTTGTAAAATAAGTAAATCCAAAGGGGCAACCTTCACTTTCCTCATGCTCTCTCACACAATATGTGTATTTACATTGAGGTGCCATAGTTGAATTGTCCTTGAAAATTTTCCTGTTTGCTCTTTGGGGGTAGTCAGTTCAGTTGTGAATCTCTACTTGTAAAGAAAAAGTTCTCCATTTGGCAACCTCTTGGGAATAAAAGAAGGAATTGGAAATCTCTCGATGTGTAGGTGTTTCATTCTGGAGGTGTTTCTGGCTTTCCATGTCTGAAGAATGAGTAGGTTGCCTTGAAATAATGACATTTGCGGAAGCTGTTTAAGTCTGATCTGTATTTATTAGTACTTTATAGCATATAAGTGGGATGATTACAATCTGGGGTGTATAAAGAAAAGCACCACAAAATTTATTCTGTAAAAGAGAAGTAATTCAATGGATCAGTTGAGTGGATATCTTCTACAGAAGAAACAAGAAACCCACAGAAGCTCTGGTTCCTACTGAATTCAATAACCCCACTTCAGTGGCTTTTAAAGGTCCAAGGCAAAAAATTTGGTGTTTAGTGTCACAATCTCAAATCCTGAGCAAACCTGAAGTAGGGGACCATGGTACAGAAAACAACCTAAAGCATGTATGGGAACTGGGCACTGGCTTGGATCTCTGGAGCTACTAGTGCAGCCCATGGGGAGGACAGAACTGCCCTCAGTTCATCCAGTCTCCAACCTCATCCTCTGGGACCTCACAGGTCCCCACTACAAGGCCCTCCTCTGGTTGGGTGGTGTGGCCATTTTGGTGGTGCCAAGTCTCAGAAGCAACTATGTTTCTTTTTCACAAGGAAGAAGAGTAAGCTTTGAGTGGAGGATCCAGGTCATCTTGCTTACTCAAGAGGTGAGTGGGTGTTCACCTCCTTCTCACCCCAGTTCAGCCGGGGCACTCCAGCATATGCTTAACTTGATCTTGAATGTAAAAGTGGTGGCGCTTGTAATTCATCTAGCAGAGAGATGTTTCATGTGGCTGAAGCCCAAAGTCTTAATCTTTTTTTTGCCCTCAGTTACAGGCTATCATTAATAATTGAAGACAAGGGAAGGGTCCCAAATTACCCCATATCATCCCTGCCCCAAGGAATGTTTTCAACAGTATATAATTATCATCCACAATCATCTACCAATTCTTGAAATATTAATTCAGTTATGCCCAACTTTTACTGTATTGAAAGAGCAGTGATCATTTAAAAGAGGGATATCCTTTCTTTCCCAGTAATATGTAAAATACTGCAGGCTCTGAAGAACTGAAAAGTCTGCCTGAGAAATCATTTGCAATAGCCTGTTTTTTTATTAATAAATTAAAAAACTTTTCTGTAAAAAAACTTCTTAGCATCTTCTTCTTAATTAAGCAATTTCAAGATTTTTTTCTGCATTTATTCCATTTTTATTCATCTCTGTGCCATTTTATTCACAATTGCTATTCTTCCTAAAATGCTTGCCATTGGATATCAATGAACTTCAGAAGTCTTTTGGTGGCCTTTGAAATCCATTCCCTCTATAAATCTGTTCCTAGCCCAAATGAAGCTTTCTTGCTGTAACCTGTGCCAAATCTCTTGGTCCCTTTTGTTCTAGCCATCCCTTCTGCTCTTGTGACATCGACCAAACAAAGTTTCTCAGTGTCTTTCCTGCAGAGGTCCCAATATTGCCTAATGCAAGGGAGGGCATTGCTTGTAGAAGTCAGACTGCCACAAGGACAACATGGATGGGGCCTGAGATGCTTCCAAGATGGGTGAAAGAAGATATTTCCGGAGCTGGCCATCTTGGGACCAGTGGGGACTACTATGTTGGCCTCCAGTTCCCATTCAAAAACTTCTTTTTCTTCTGTGCAATATTTGCTACATCCATTTTGGTGATAAATTCACCTGGCCACGACAGAGCCTTCCTCTGTATTTGTGCAGTGGCCAAAGCACTGATCAAAGCCTTTAGAAAGTAATAAGATACACAATAAAATAGTAAGGAAGAAATCTTCTCTTAGGGACACCTGTTGCTTTCGGTATCTTTAATGAGCCTAATGTACTTTGAGACTTTGGAAGAATAGCAAACCATGGTACCTTGAGTTTGTCTGAAGATGATGAGAAAGCCTGCTAATAGAAGGCTTGAATTGGAAAACATTGTGAGTGCACAGTCCACAATGCAGCACTGTTATCTGCCTTGACAACCTGCTTTGTCACCTCCCAGAGAAAAGGTGGCAAAATCAGTTAAATCAAATGAATCACCGTTGCAGCCTTTTGCAGGATCCCTAAAAAGGCATTTTCAGCTCCTTGGGAAAGGATACTCTGTGCATGCATTTTAAATCATTTTGTGAGTTTAATTTTTTACACATTTAATTACTAATCAGTGTCAGAAGCCAGTTGCAGGATGATTTTGTCCAATTCTTTTTTTCTCTACCTTTCCTGTTTTAAAGAGCCCCCAGGGATTGCCCTTCTTCATCCCTGAACACTCTGTTTAAATACATTTTAAAAAATGATCTTGAAATGCGAGCACCTAGCTTGGATATGTAGTTTAAATCTGGCATCTAATGAATGCCAAGGGCTTCCCAGATCCCTCAATTCCTCTGAATATCACACTCTGACTAATTTAAAAATTCTACTGTCCTAGGAGCTCATGTTTTTTAAGCACTTAGAGAGCATAGTAATGAGTACAAGAAAAAAAGCCAAATGAATGTGTCAGAGACATGAATTTCAAACAGCAAATGCCACTAAAACTGAATATTTCTTTTCCTTTTAAATAAGTTTGCAACCATAAGAGAAAAAAATACAATAATTGTTGAAACTGATTTGAGACATGCAGCTTAACAAGAAATTTCCTCTTGCTAGATTTCTGGAAATGCTTGGACTTCTTTTGCCATCTGCAAAGTGCTTTTCCAACATTGTTTACTTAACCTTCTCCTGGGAGACCAGTGGGAAATTACTGCATTCTTTTTCAAGGTATAGAAATTGAAACAAACATGGTTAAGCCTCATCATTTAGGAATTCATTCCCAGTGGATTCAATCTCTTTGGCAATTCTATCTTCAGGACTGATGACTGCAGGGAGCAATTGGAGAGGACAAGAACAGGAAAATAAGAAAGTTTCCAGAGGAAGAGTTTAAGGAAGAAGAATGTGAATTGGAATCACACTTAGTGGGGTGGGAACACTTATCTGGAACCCTGTAAAATGTTTGAGAGTTAAAGTAAAATCCACAGGCTTGATGGGACAGGAGGAGGTGAAGCTGGTGCGTCAGAGTAGCATGTGAGCTCTGAAGGAAGAGAAGCCTTGGGCCGTGGCACCAACCCTCCCATCTCTCTGTTGGATTTCTTGTTTTGTCTTACACAAAAATATTTGCTTGTAATAAAGACCTGGAGGTTAAAATCCTCGATGGTATATCTGAAGAACACATGATTAGTCTGTGATGCAACACCACCAGAATGGCAGTGGTTTACTTGTTGGCTGTAAGACCCAGTAGGCAACTGGGTTGCCCAGAAGGCAATAGTTTGCTTCCCACTGACTTGTCTCTCCTGTGGCCACCTCAAATCTTTAGCCAGAGAAGGCTGGCAGAATTGGTCCATAGTGTGCAGTTAATTGCAGATTAAAACTCCTGCGGATCAGGAACTTTGCCAATGAGATAATGTGAGACAGCACATTTAGGCACTCAAGTAGGCTGATTTATCCCTAAGTAGTATCTGCCCTTTTAAATATCATCAGAACAGTCAGAAATTTTGACTTTAACAAGAAAAAGGAAGCAAAAAAGCAAAGCTTTTGAGAATTATCTTGCATTGCATTCAGTGTGAATTAATGAATTATGTCAGAACTGAAAAGTATTGCTTCTCATAAACAGTATTATTTGCAAAAAATCCCCTTATCAAATTGTATCTTAAGGGAGGCAGCAGAAGCAGGACATTATGTTAGGAATTCTTTATTCCTCACCCGCATTGCCTAACCCTGTCAACACTCAACATGAATATCCATTTTACTGTAGCCATATAAAAAGGAGCTTAAAATGGAAGTAAGATGATTGGAACCAATCAGAACTTCCAACAAAATGAATTTGCATTGAAAAATGTTGCTTTGTCAAAGCTTGAAATGATTTGTAGGGATGCTTTCATTGTGATGAAATTCTTGATGGTCTCTGAAAGCTAGAGCATTACATTCTTACTGCTGACCAAGACACGAGCAGAAAAAAACATGGGATTTTTTTAATCTTGCAATAGATGCCTCAACATAATTTTGTTCTGCCACATAAAAAATGTTCCAAAACCAAATGCAGCTTGATAACACATTTCCAAATAGTGGGAGGGAATTTGTGCCCTGAGACTAGCTACAAATTTTACTTGTGTCTTCTTTAGAACACATTTACTTGACTATAAGGGCACAGAATTGCTGTTGTATAAATGAGACTCAGAAAATGGGGAGTACAATCTCAAGCAGTGCTTGCATATACACCCACAGTGTAAGTATTGGATACCGTTTGCTTTTATAGATGTGGCTTTTTTTTTTTTTATAGATGTGCCAAGAAGCCTATAGAGGTGACCAGCATAGTGTCATCAAGGAACAGCTAATAAAATAAGAACTGTTAAAAGAAATAAACCCTGCCCCATCTTCAGATCATCATTTTATCTACCAGAACCCCTATGCTTCTGCAAAGTCCATAAAACTAGCCCATTCTGGATAATGTTTATTCTATAGATATAATGGACATGCATATTTTTGATGGAAAATGCTGACTTTTAGTCTCATGCTGTCTTTAGCACATGGAAAATTCTTTCAAACTTCCAAACCCAGACTTCACCAAAGGGAAAAGCAGCTCACCAGAGGGACAAGAAAGCAGGTTGCATCAGTTACAGGAGGCAATTATGGAGAACAGTTGAAAAAGGGAAAATGCAAACCATCCAGGTTTCAGCCACATTGAGGGAGACAGGATCAAAAGGCTGTTAAGTAAAGGAAGGTCAAGAAGAAATCACAAGACAAGAAAAGCTGCCGGTTGCTTTCCAGTGCTCGAGAGACAGGCCTGAGATCTGCTTCTGTGTCTGATCTATCCATGTACATCAGCTGTGTAAGGATGCAGCACAAGAGTGTCAGCTGCTGGTGTTTTCCTGATCGTACTGCAAATTGGTTCAGGCAGCTGTGTGAAGAAAATGTTACTGGATTTTTTTTCCCCCCCTAACTTGATAATTTCAGTTTTGTGTCTGTTAATTTTCTGGTTTGCTCTTCAAATTTGTCTCATCATGAGACAAACATTGTGTTGGGGCGAAGCAAGTGCATAGTGGGATTTGAACTTATTCCAGCTTTGACTTAGACCAGCTTCAACTGTCATGGAAATACACTTAAGATATTTTCTAAGCCCAGACTGAAATCTGCAGGCTTGGGTCCATGGTTGTTGCTTTGGAGCTATTGTTGGCTGTACACTGGGAGTCTCTTCAAGCTCAAAACTTGGGTTTTTTTGCAGAGACCACCAAACAGACATCCCAGATGTAATAGTAATCAGATATCACATTTGAGCTTACTTAAAATAGCAATTGATTTGGCCAAGGCCTCATCCCGTATTAGTTCCCGTAATAGTTCATACTTTGAACTATTGAATCTCTATTTTCAATGTTCTTTTTGTTTTGAAGGGAAGTGTCTTGTGAAAATCAGTCATCAGAAGAGTCTGATCTTATTTGTGGTACTTCCATCACTGTCATGTTACAAACAAGAATTTTTCTACAGCATTCTGGTGGCAGTGGTGGTGGTTTTAATAAGTTGCATGTCTAGCTTTGGTCAGCACATTGTGTCCCAGGCCATATGCAGTGATGGTGCCGAGTGGATTCACATGGCTGCGGTGATAGAGAAACAGATGTTCCAGGATTAATGGTAAAAGTGATGAGCTGCACCCTGGGGAGTTGAGCCCAAGACACTTTGACCATTTCCTCCACCAGAGGAACCAGAAAAGATGTTGGTGGTATCATATGATACTGTATCATTCCCATCTGGTGGCACAGAGCACTGGCCAATCTGTGGTGACTTGTGGATGCAGGGATCTTGAAGGAGTGTGTCTGCTCAAAAATGCCTATTCATGGCCATTCTTTGCAGAGGTTTGGAATGCTGGAGGGAGCTGGCAGAGCTTCTAACCTCAGGGAGGAGAAGATGGGGGGATGTGTGTGGAGGTGGGGTGTGTGTGTGTGTATATTAAAAGTCACCTGAAGGCTGGAGAAAAGGCAATCGTACACTGTTTTGATTAGGTGATTTCTGCTTTTTCAGACAGTTAGTATTTCTTTACGCTGCTGGGTGGAGCAACATAAGAAAACCTCTTTGAGTTATTCATTATCTGTAGTGGTGCTTTCTGCTGCTCTCCTTTCTATTTACCTTTATGAGATTCTTTAGTCTCAGAAACTGCTGAGACAGAGGAAAGAAGCTCATCTTCCTAGACTCAAGTGTAGGAAGGGGGGCTGATTGCTTCCTCACTTCTGTTAGGAGAGAGGGGAGAACTTCTTTCCCTTTTAATTCCCTCCAGATAATTTGATTGGTATCAAGCCACAAACTTGATAAGGTATCACTGACATGGTGGGATGACTTCCTGAATTTGTAACTACACAGCTTTATAGCAGAGTGTGTAGGTATGGATTTCCCTGAAATCAATACTTGCTCGACTGTAGCCAGGTTACACACACAGTGCATTTTATTTGTGAGGTGACATGAGTAGCGAAACCCTTCTTTGACTATTGTAAGACCATTTTTGTGGTCCCTGTTGTATTTATCTCTTTGCTAAATAATCAATAATCCCTTGTGTCTTGGCAGAGCATGGGCAGACTGGCAAGGATGGATGACCAGCCATCAGGCAGAATTGGTGTAGGAGACTTCTTTCTAGTCTGCGTGGATGGGACATGCCTTGTAGAGCAAAAGCAGATCTCCACTTTGGTCAGATCTATGAGCAAACACAGCCCACCTGGCAGCCCCTTGGGGGAAGACAACCCTCCATGTGGAGTTACACCCCATGATGACCCTTGGGGCTAAGACACTGCTCTGGGCAAGGACATTCTCCCTGGTTATGGACCCTTCCTCAGTTGTAGACCTCCGCCAGGATATAAACACCTTTTGCAGATCCCAGTTTTTGTCGCTTTGATTTGGAATTTTGTGACTGAGTTTTTATCTAATTGCAACTTTAAAGGAAAAAAAAAACAACCCTGCATTCTTTTTGTTAGGTGACATCAAGAGAGAAACCCTTCTTTGCCAGTTGTGTGCTGTTTTTGGGATGCCCGTTGTATTTATCTTTTTGTTAAATAATGATCAAAAGACATTTCTTAGTCATAAGACTTGCCAAATAAATCTTTAAATCAACATGGTGAAGGGAAGGTGGCAGCCTGTGTCCTGAGGGCAGAGCAAATTAGTTCCAAGAAAATCCAGAGTCTTCTGAGTCCCAGCCCACATATAATACTGAAAGATAAGTGAATTTTAAATATTTATTCATTTGTGCTACCTTTTCAGAGATATTAATGTAAGAGTATGGATATACACCTCCTTTGTATGTGCTAATGTACAGGTCAGTTATCCTGCTCTAAAAGAGGTGCAAAACGTAGAGTTACTTGAATTGCATAAGTTATGAATGCTTATGAATTCCTAGGAGCATCCACTTCCTTTGGACTAGCAGAGTAAAACTTAGTGCACCCTTGTCTGAATAACCATTTTCATCTGCCAGCAGACAGGGAAGGGATTGCTCTGACACAGTAATGCTGCAGTCAGACTTGAGAGCGATGATTTGAAAACAAGGATGTGCACCTACATGGGGAGTCTGGTAGGAGAAATGATCAGGACAAAGTGACATGGATATGCATCAGGGAAAAGCGTAAACTAACTGAACAACTGGGCAGAAGTAATGGATATATCCCACAGAGATGAAGGGTGAAAAATTACACAGGACAGAGGGGTGGGATGCTATCACAAAGTGGTTTGGTCCCCATCACTACTTTTCACTCACATTTTAAGCATGCAATGTGAGCACAAAACGGTTGCCACCACTCACCTTTGCTGATTGTTACACTGGCTATTGACTGGTGTAAATGTAAGTAGTTAAAAAAACCCACACTGCTGATCCCATAGCAGCACTCACAAAAAAGGGATTTTATGTCCCTACAACCCTATTATCTATGATAGGATTTTACAACAAATTCCCAAGAGCAATATGGTAAAGCCCAGCACATCTAAGCCAGTGGGCTTTTTTCCTCTCACACTGTAGATAGAAGGCTGAGATGCTGAGAAATGTTAAGTCCCCGATTCAAGCTGCAGAGGCTTGAGCACACCTCAGACCAGTAACTCCCAATTCTGACTTCGCTCAGCAAAATGAGAATCCCCTTTCCCTGACAAAATAGCTTGAAAAAGAAATCCAGAAAAGAAAGCTGCTTTGACCAAATTTTAAACTTATTTTTAAAGTAGAGTGAGTAGGTAATGAGAACATAAAAAAATGGTTAATGAACATGTGTGAGGAGGGGAAGCAGTGAAAGAAGGTGAGCTAGTGAGAGGTGGTGGGATTGAAGTGATGAGAAGGTTTTCTACTGGCCATAACAACAAACTGTCTAGCCAAAGCATAAAGGAAGCACACAATGGTGTGACTGGAATGTATACATACACAGGCAAGCTCTAATCCCACTGCCTCAAGTAATGAGAGTAACGCAAACACAGCAGTGCAGACTTACAGAATTGACAAGCTGGCAGGGACTTGTTGCCTCCCAAACCGTGTAATACCACTCGATACCTAGGGGAATTCTGTCTGCCACACAGCTCCAGTGCCTCATGTTGCTGCCTCGTGGGTTTCTACAGGACACTTCATCACAAGGCTGGGATGTTCCCTCAGAAACAGGCCCAGGCATCGACCTGGCTGGAGAAGTGCTTCACTAGGTCGTGCTGATGAGAAAATCCCAACTGTTAAGAGAAATGGGTGGGTTTTTTCCTGCCTTTGAGGAAGAATCCTTGCCTGTTGCTTTTAATTAGCCAAATTATAACTGTCATTGTGTTCTGAGCTCATTAAATACTAGGACTCTGCTTCAAATATTATGGGGAAATAAAAGAGAAAGCCTTGATAAGAACCAGAAAAAATGTGACTTCTTGTCTTGTCATGCTTTACTGAAACAAGCCTTTTTTTCCTCTAACCTGATTTTCCCCCTGCATTACACCTTTCTACTAAAATCTAAAGATTTCAGTGATGCTGTTCTCAGGAAAGAAAGAAAAAAATAAAATAAAATTGATAGATGGACTGACCTCTTCTACCAGATGTGGTGACTTCTCACTCTCACAGTCAGGATGTCTGAGTAGTGCTTAGCAATTATCATATAAATTTTAGAGCAAATACAGTGTATGTCAAACAGACTTCACCTTTCCACATTAGCCATATTTTTTTTTCTTTGCTGTTGCTCTAAAGAAAATACAGATTCAAAGCTACTTAGATTATAAACCATTCATTGTAAAGCATATGTTTATATTTGAAAATCTCAGGAATAATCCACGAATAAAAGACTTTCCCATTTTAATTAATATATTAAAGTCCTATTCCAGCCATAACAAGAGTTGGTAGGGGATAAATCTCAACTACTCTTCCTCTTCTTAAATATTTAATTATAGAAAGCCTTTGGGATTTCAGTCAAGGGTGTGGATCCCATTGTACTCAGCACAAATCCAGAATAAAAGCATGGATGGTTCACAGCACAGATGTAAAGCCAGATGGAGTGGAAAATAAATGGCAAAATACATGGAACCAATGAAATTATATTGATCCATGGGCAATGTCCTGGTCTCAGCACTTTAGTGGCTTCGCCCTTTTCTTTTTACCACCACCACAAAAAAACAAGGTTCTTTAGGGTAGCTAGTGAAAACAGTTAATAAAATAGCCTTGTGCAGAGAAAACCTGATGTTGTTCATTTCCTTAGCTGATCAGAAAGTGGAGATTGTGGCAGTGTCTAGTGAAGACCAGCCCAAGGAGCTATCCCTCTTGGTGGGGACAGGATTAGTGTTACTCAGAGCATGGACATAGGAAAGAGCAGAGAGAGGGAGAAAGGAATCCAGAATCAAAATCAGGGAGGAAGGCCAAGTGGGAACAGTTAGAGATGGAAGACGGACAACATATGGCAATAATATTGCAAGGATGGAAATAAAATGCTGTGCTGTTTAATAGAGGAAAAAGAGCACAGAGGAGAGAGGTCAGATGTGGCAGACACTGGACAGAACCTCAACTCTTCCAGTACACTTGAATCTTAAGCAAAGGCACACTAGAAGATGTGTGTAAGGACACTAATCACAGATGCTTCTATATTGCATAAGATCCTGGAAGCAATATAGCTATGCCTACGTGGGGCACTCTCACCCCCATATCTCTGTTATTAAGTACAAACATACTGTTTACTCTCTCTCTTTTCCTTAGAAATACCAAGTCACTCTGGGAAAATACATTTAAGCTTTTATAAAATCATCAGCATGCTGCTTGGTAATTTTATTCCCAACTAAGTCCTTCTATGTCATTAAAAACTGGGCCATATGCTTTCTTTTAAAGCAAAACACTGTGTCCCACCTTGAAAGACACACCATGTTCAAATGTTCACAAACTAATAGGTCTGATGGGGCAGTGAATCTGAGACCTACACAACACTAGTCACTTGTTTATCAGTCTTGCAAATGTGCAAAGAAAATACATGCTTGTCAATAAAATATTTTTCAATTTAATTTTCTCCAATGCAGAAAATTAAGACACACACACCCCCCCCCAAAAAAAAAAAAAAAGAAAGAAAGAAAAAAAGGAAAAAAAAAGATTTGGCGCCTGAATGTCTATCGGTTCATTTTCAAAATCTGCTTTTATTTATCCTCTGGTTTTCATTGATCTGTGGTGATAAACATGCCAGCTGAGAGAACTTAGTTCTAACAGTTTTTCTTCTCTCTGCCAAAAGTGATCAGGTTTCCTCTATGAGCTGTGCTTGGGAGTCTTCAATCAAGTTGAAATATATCTCAATTCAGCAGATTAGAACCAAATTAAATACAGCTTTGCTCCAAAAGATTTTTTTTTTAGGGTCTCCGAAATGATTTTTCATTCCTTTTCTCTCTAGAACACACAGGTTTATTAACAGCATGCGTCGGTCTCTGAAATCCAACGTTTCTTACTGCACTTTATTATGAATCCCTTCTCTCATCTTTCTCATCCAAGTATCTCCCCACCTGCCTGCTCTCTCCTCCCACTCCTGTTTCCCGACCCAAGCTCTCCTCTGTCACCTTGCTGGCAATGTCACCTTCATGCACCCAGACATGCAGGTCCTCAGCATGAGATAGAACCACTCTGAACACACCTGCGAGGCCCTTACCAGTGTGTCACCCTGCAGTAGTTTTCTGCTAGATTTTGTGGGCTTCTGAGCTCTGAGTTTACTGCACAGGGGTCTCCCAGCCCCCTGGCAGGAGGCAAAAATTAGCTACTTTCAGTTCTGCAAATGGAAAAAGGTGAGAAACTGCTGTTTCAAACCTACCCACTTCTTCCTTGCTGCTGCTGCTGTTGCTGAATCCCTTTTCCTAGGATGCTTTCCCTAGCTTATTTCCTCCTGAGCATTGTGTGCATTTGGGTATTTTCTCCTGACTGCAAGCATCTCAGAGTCAGCTCTGATCCATTCTGAAGAGCTGAAAATCCCTTCTACAGCATAAAAGTTAATTCAGTAGGAAATCCCAAGGAACAATCAATTTAAACATTGTTTAATTAAGGAAAAATGCTTCTCCTAGCTCAGATTTGATGCATCCATACACCCCAAACATACACTCAGTAGTTGAAATGGTTTGATAGGGCATACACAACATGCCACATTTAAACTGTGAGTAATGGCACTTTTCATATGAAATACTGGGAGCCATGAGACTAGTTAGTCCCACTTCTCTATTTGCATATCAATACTTTTGAGCTTTTATACAAGGATTTCTGAATTTCCCCTGTGACTGACTTATGTAAAGCATGGGCACATGGGTACAGGCCAGAAAGCAAATGCATCTCAAGAATGTTCTTGCTCCATTTGGTCTGTCTTTTCTCCCATACAATGAAATTTCCTAGCCCATTTAAACCAGGAGGATTATAGATTCATGGTTCAAACAACCCAACACATAAAGAAGGGAGTGAGTTGAACCTTGATTGTGCTTCAGTAAATCAGGAGGTAGTTGAAGGTAATTAGCTATGACCTTGTCTTTACTACAGAGGAGCTGGAAGCTTGAACCACAAAGGGAATGAGGACTTGCAAAGAAGTGGTTCTGTTTGCAGCTCTGTTGCCATTTTGTCTGGTTGGGTAATATTATTAATACCATAAGATAAATTTATTTCATTTGATAATGGTGAAATACTGCTCAACACCTTATGTAAAAATATTTAAACCTGAAAAAAATTACATGATATTTTATCTTTCCCGAAATTGTACTTTCTGTCATTACAGTAATTCAATTTTAACATTCTGGTGAAAACCCAGCAAGCAAAGCTGTACAGTTGTTATTAACAGGTTAGGAAAAAATTCCTATGACACCAGCAAACACTTCAGTTTTAAGTGGGAAACGTTCTACTCACAACTCAAGTGCCTGCTGATGGTTATTTAAGATCAACAATCTAAGTATCCTTTGGTCGAGGCTAAGGGGGCTCTTTGTATGCAAATTCCCACAGCTGAAGTAAGAAAGTGAAAGTGATTTATAATACATGCAACCAGGTGCACTTGAGCATCACTGCATAGCTGTGGCAATTTGCATCCCAAAGTCTTGTCAGAGCCGGGCATGGAAGCAGCCCCCCACTTCTTGGCTAGTGGAGCCGATGATCAGGGACCCCAATCCTGGCCTCATGGTGAGCAGTGGGAGGGCTGCTGCTCACAAGAAGGAGAAGGAGGAGGACATGGGACCAGACGGCGGTTGTTTAGCTTGGCTGTCCTCACCTCCCACAGCAGCCAGTCTCTCTGCCAGCATCCAGCCGTTCCCACAGTAAGCCTGGTCTTAGCCTGGGATGCTTGTGTTCAGTTATTACTTTGGATGTAGTTGAAATTTTCCTGACAATCTTGAGCCACGGCACGGGAAGCACATATTTCAGTTTACTGCCTGGGCCAGAGTAAAGCAGGATTTCTCTGGCAGGAGGAAGAAGGCAGTCATTTCGCCTTGTGTCTGTCTCCTGACTGGATGGTGAAGGTTGGTGGCAAGGGAGGTGAGAGAGCTCTTCACAGAAACCCACAGGAATCTCCTCATGGAAAGCCTTTAGGTGCCTAAGACACTGAGCTTGGGCCAGGTACCCTGAAAGTGTAAACAACTGAACAGTTTCATGGCCTTCTTTATGTTTATTTATAAAGCACTTTGCAACAGGCGAGTTAACATTACCCCCCACCCTCCACACAGAGCAGAAGCAGGAAGATGTGTCTAAAAGCACCTGGCAAATTAATGGCTAAAATGTAAATAGAAGCTGAGGCGTTACATTCATAGGTAGGTTCAGGGAAAAGGAAAACAGAAAATTGAATGCATGGAAGGTAAGAAAAGCACATTTGTCTGTGAAAAAGTTTTCAAAGGATCACTGAGCTGTGACTGCAGCTGATGTTGTTTAAGTCTGTGAGCAGACAGTGGCTTTGCCATAAGCTTTCATTCCCTGAAGAACCACATCAGAAATGGTCATTTGGACAGGAGGGAATATGGCTTAGATGCTGACAACCTGACTTAATTTCTTATATCAGGGTGACATAACCCTGTAGAGGTCTATATCAATTGGATCATAACTTGTCAGTGATGTGGTGAATCACCACATCTCTATTTTTTCTAAGAGCTATAGAAGTCAAATTAGTGATCTTCTTTATTGTTCCTTGAAGCAGTAAGGAGCATTTTTATCAATTTAAGAAATGTAATATCTTAAAAATAATATTTGATAAAATTTAAATAACTGGTAGACTCATGTGCTTGCTCAAAGTCCAATAACACACAGCATGTACACACATACGCACACCAAAAATCCTGTAAAATGATGCAGCAACCAACCCAATGCAAGGTATCATCAGCAATGGCTCTGAATTGTCCAGGGAAATGCATGTCAGAACCACTTCTAGAACAAGAGTCTGTGGCTGCTCAGCTCTTTTTATTACCAGCAAAGAGTTTGATAGCAGCAAAGTGGACCACACTTTTATTTGTTGCACAGTTCCCCTGTGGTACTGCTTTATGTCATTGATTTACTCACTGAGATACCACTCTGCCCAATCTAACTGTGCCCTTGCAGTACCCAGAGCACACCTGTAGAACTGAAGCCATAACTTCATTAGCTCAGCCAGCTCAGCCAGAGGGAACTGCTAATCAGTCCTAATTGCTCATGCAGGCCTAACAGATATCCTACCCAGCTCATTAAATACCCAGTAAGACGGTACTTCACAACAGCAAATCACTCAGTGTATTCCAGCACCATGATCTCCCTGGAGGGGACATTCCTCCAGGCCTTCATTTTCCCTCACCTTGACCCTATGGCTTTTTCCTGGAAGGAGGGCAAGATCAGAAACATTTTTTGCATAATGGCATTTTTGTGTCCTTCTGGTTAATTAAGTACTCAGCTGAATTCAAATCCTTGCTGAAACACACAATCTTTTTCCCCCTCATATCCCCTCTTCTCATCCTGTAGCTCTGCTCTGTCCCAAATATATTCTGCCAAGCAGCAGCTGTATAAAATGAGAGTTAAATCAGGTAGCTCACTTTTAGCCTCAATTTAGCAAAGCCAGGAGCAGGTTTTACCCACAATGCCTGGCTTCATAACCAGGGTGTGAGTTTACAGCACAGTGCCACAGCCACAATGCTGTAGCCAGTGCCCTGGCAGGTACCATTTCTCCAAGGTATGTCTTGTAATTCTTCCTGGCTTTCCACAGTGGAAACATACACATAAGGTACAAAGCACTCTTTGCTTAAGTCACTTCAGAAGCTCTGTGGTTATCAACAGCTAGTCAACGTATGGCTTGGATGCACCCCCTTCCCTACCTCACCCCAGGCTGAGCCAATACGCTTCATATCTTCCACCGTGAGGTCCTTCCCAGTGATGTCAGTTTGTTTCCAAGAGGGCAAACAAAAGCAATCCCTTACGCCATTTGTGATAACAGTTCAACACTTGCTTTACCCAATGCTCATCATGGTGTTTTATTTCCCTTGTAATAGGTAAAATAAAAGGTGCTTGCAATGCCCCCTCCCTGCTGACAGCTCCCCTTCTGGCTGGAGCAGCCCCACCAGCACAGTTGCACAAGCAAGAGTGGGTAATGAAAAATCCTCCATCAAACTCAGGTACTCAAAGGGGATCCACTGGCTTGAGAGCAACAAAGGCATGTTGCAAAAACCCCATTAAGCAACTTCTGATGATCCTAGATCTTGGAACACATTGAGCAATGAAAGGAGCCAAAGGCAGCTGTCCCTTACACCAACCACCTGCAGGCCACCAACATCCCTTTAATGGCCAACAAGCAGCCAGAGCATAGGTTGTGTCAGGCACACTTCACATGCTGAGGCCATCTAGAAATCCATGTGGCAGCTCCCTGACGCCTCATTTTGTGCACTCCAAACACTGTAAGGAAAGGCTTGGGTAGCTGAAGACGTGGCCTGCTGCATTCACATAAAGTCAGCAGGGGGGTCTCATTTGGAGGAATAAAATGAATTAAACTGGAAAAGGTCCAGGACTCAAGTTACACTAATTATGGGTTTAAAATTAATGTAACACTAAACACCTGCTTTCTTCAAGCCTAAGAAAGGTGCCTTAGAAAGGTGTTTTGTCCAATCTGTGCTTTTACAACCTTGAGAGGAAAGTGCTTTTACCATGGGAAATTAATTTCTTAGGAGCCCTCTCTGGGTTCTCACATGGAAATGGGAGCTTTTGTAAAAATGAGGTAGTGAAAAGACAATAGCTGTAAGATGAAACCCATGACGGAATAAAGGCAACACCTTATAGAATAAATTTTACTTTTCTGTCTAATGTGTCGCTGGTTGGCTTAGTAGTTATCCATCTGCTTAACACTTCCTTTTCCATTGCAATTTATTTTAAGAAAGAAAACCCAGAACTTTCCCAGCTCAGATTATTTTTCTTTTCTTTTTTCTTTCTCNCTGCAAGGAAGTCTTTCTTTTCTGGGCTACCTGTAGGGCACAGCAGCTATCCTCCTCCTCCCCAAGTGCCTTCTGTCTAGGCACATCTGGCAGCAGATAAGCAGCAGCCCTGCCTGTGCATGGCACTTGGGACCAGAAGCAAAGCCACCCATACAGCACAGCAGCTGAAGACAAATTGTTTAAAGGACCACATGCTCTAAAAAGCCCTTTGAGAGTTTCTAGGAACACCTCTGACTGCAGTCTGGTGACACAGTTCCCACCCATCTTGTGGCAAAACATGTGTTCCTTCCTCTCCTACATGACCTGGCATGCAGGCGCCTCCCCATCCATCTCATGGCTTCATGGCATGGCAAGGAGAAGAGACATTACCACTTGTGCACATCGATCTTTAAAAGCTGCATAACTTGACTCAGTGATAATACCTTGGAAATCAACTTCCTTTGGGACTGGCTTATGGCTTGTAAATATTACCCAGAAGAGTTATCCTAGAACAGTGGTTTTCAACATGTGCATGCACTGTCATTCTTATTTCTTGCAGCATCTTGTGCTTCCCACATTTCCAATTGCCCATGTGCTGTACTGCACCTGCAGACTCACCCCAGACATCCAACGTTTTGGGCAACCTGGAGCAGCTGCAACTTTATAAAGGAAAATAATGATACTTTTCCCTTTACAGACTCAGCAAGCTCCTTAATGAGTTTGGAATATTAGCTGCCTAATATTTTGAATTTGACCAACTTAATCCTGAAAACAGCACAACTATTGATGTCCTAGAAGTCAGTGGTTTTCAATGGGGCAGTACTTAGAAACAGAAAATCATCTGACTGACTTGCAAATATTTTATTATTCAAAAAAAACCCCCTAGATAATGAGTTAAATCCTCCTTATTCTGTGAGCAGATTTTTCCTGAACTGAATAAAATCAGATCACTGCTTCCAGCTCTGCACTGCCTATAAGCAACCCTTGCTCTCCACTGTCACGTCTTCAATATGTTGTGAGCCCAGAAGTGTATCCTTAATAAAAAAGTAGTCCCATGGGCATCAGTCCAGGGGAAAGGGACTAAGGAATCGCTTTCTTCCACCCCAAACACTGAGACGTTTACAGACCCAAGCAGCTGAGGAAGGAAGGTGGGAACAGGCCAGAAGGTTTGATCAGAGGAGGTGGCAAATTACAGAGCCAAGAGGGAAAGAGTGGCTTAACTCAGGCAAAGTAGTTAAAACATTTAATTTGTGCACTTGTTGATGCTATTTCAGTGCCTCCGTGTGTAACATCTGGTTGCCTTAGATACATGAGGTAACTACGGCAACTAGATATTACAGGGAGAAGGATAAGAAATAGATCAACATTACTGAATTTGGCAAGCTCTAAAATAGCTTTCTTGTAAACCAGAGGCAGGTGCAGAGGGTACAGCAGCACCATGGGACAGTGAATGGCAAAGGTGGCCATGGCAGGACAACACTCTGGCATTTACGACTGCTTGCAACAGAATTACTGGCCAGAGAGTATCAAAATACTTAGGATGCTCCAACAGGTTGCCCAGTATTTGCATTGGAGCTATTTTCACAGTACGTCATCCCATCCCCACCACCCCATCCCCCAACCTTTCCCCCTCAAAAACAAGGAAGATGCCGGGAATTACAAGTTGTCCCCAGATTTCTAACTAAAAGGGAGATATATGAGGTGAAAAAATTGTGCTGGCCAGAATCACCATGAGCCTGAACACACTCACATCCTAAATACTACCTCTTTAATGATGCAACTGACACCATGCCTTGGTGATGTAACGTATGGGAGTGCCACAGAACAGATCACAAAATGATGCACAGTTCTCATTTACTGATCATTTTGGTGCTTTTCAGGATAATTAGTTAATCTGTTGGAAGGGAAGCAGCTTTCAGCCTGTGTATAGTGGGTTGTCTTTCCTGTAGAGAGTCACTAAAGTGCACTGAAACACCCCAGTGACCTCTTTGCTCTAGACAGTAGGGAGGAGTGGGTGTTCCCAGATTTGAAAGTGAACCATGCAAGACTGCCAGAAGGACATTTTTATGTCTAAAATATCTGTCTGACTTTTTTTTTTTTTTTCTGGCTTGTAGGAAAAGCTGTGTTAATAAATCCGCCTGAAAAGCTGGATCCACATGCCGTCTGAATATCCTTCACCAGGATTATTCCTACACAGAAATTTTCCCTATGTAGCTAGGACAAAGCCTTCATTTCTTATTGACTCAGAACTACAGACATTTACAGAATGAAGCCAGCACCACTGCTCCATCTGATGCATTTTGTTAAAAATACCTGCAAGATTAGGGTGTTACAGTAGGCAACCAGCCACAGTCCTGCAAATGAAAGGCATCACTCATTAATCCTGGCAACACTGTCTTCCAGACCACAAAGGGTGCTGCCTTATTATATTGCTTACATATGAAATCCGAGCATATGAACCAGAAGGTCCCCACCTTTTCACCTCAGCAGGCTGCTCAAGTGAAGTCTGCAAAGAGTTTCGTTTTCCTTAGGATGTTTTCCTCATTAGACAGGCTAGTTGGTAACTAAAATAAGTCTGTATTTTTCCCAGCAAATTTCCCTCTTGGAATTTTTTGCTATTTATCTTCAGTGACAAGAACTGGTTAGATGAAAAGAAATGAAATTCAGTCCCAGTAAATGTAAAATGCACCCTGGAGGAGTAGTGAGAGCATTTTCAAGCACCTTAAGGGCTCTAAATTAACTACCACAATTTTGTAAAGTGACCCAGGTGGCAATGCATAGCTCAGTGAAAGTCATTGCTTAATATGCAATCAAAAATGCTGACAAGATATTAGAAATTTTAAAGAATGGGCTGCAAGTTTAGAAAAAGAAAAAAAAAGAAAACAATTTAAGACCATTGCAAATTACTGTACACTGGGTAGACTCAGTATTTACTGGTCAAAAGGTGTCAGAAAAGGTATCACAAGGATTTGGAGGAATTTCATAACGAACAGCAAGTGAGAAACCTTTCTAATTAAAGAGACATCTGAAGGAGTGAGACTGCATTTTTTAGGAAACAGAAAACTAGAAAGGACCTGAGACCAAGCATGTGGAATGAGAATGATTTGGACAGATCAAGAGCTTCTGCTTTTCCTCCTTGTTAATAATTATTCCTATTAAACAAATAGGGGTGATACGGTAAATTAAAAGATGGAAAGTGCACAACATAAGAAGTGCAGAACACTTTTACACATCTCATGCAATTTAAATCCCTGGAGATTGCTGTGAAAGCAGTCTAGGAGGTTACTGCTTGGACATCTGTTCCTATTTTGTACCTGCGCTTGCAGACTGGCTGTTTGGTAACCCCACATCACCAGCTGAAACCTTAGCCTGAAAGCTGCATGAAAGTGGCCATGGAACATGATGTACGAGGTCTGGCAGCTAGGAGCTGGGGTACACAGTCCACTCTACTTCATTATGGGACTGAAAGCCAGCCACAAAAAGGTAGTAAAAAGTATATGACAACACAGAGCTGCAGCTGCTGGCTCAGTGAATATAGGCCAGAGATACAAAACCTTAATCTATGGAGGAAGCATGAATGTCAAAAACATAATCAGATTCAAGCAGGATTGTAAGTTGTGTGGGTAACTAGAGCCCTTGGAGTTCACCTAAATTACCTGATAGAGAATTTATCTCTTTCCATGTAGATGCAAATGGGACTAAGCAGCAAGACCTTCTGAAGACAATGACCTTGTCCAATACTTTAGAAAAATTGCAAACTTCTTCCACCCAGCAGGCAATATGGAGCCAGGACCTTTCAACAGCAGTGCTGGAAGCTCACCTCTGCAGTTTGCTGATCAGACTATTGGCTGGGCAGTGTTTGAAATGAGAGGTCAAGTAGAGGAATGGGGTCACAACACCACAAATTAGCACAGAGGACCAAGTGGGATACAATTCACCAGAACACCGATGCATCACTGTGTGCTAAACAGTGATGTACATATGTGAAACAACACTATGTGCCAAACAGTGACGTATATATGTTTAACAGTGAGCACCACCGTGTGCTCAACAGAAAACAGAGAAGCAATCTTAAGACAGAGAAGAAATTTCTCAAAAGCCAATTAGCTTTTTTACCTGTGAAGAAGTTCCCCTTTTACAATTCAAACCCATTTTTAGAGATTTATTTCCCATAAAACTGTTGGAGGTGATTCTCTCACTGTCACCAGATTGCCATATTAATGTTGTGGCCAGCTGTGGAGGACAGGTGAGGGCATAGTTCCTGCTGCAGACATGCTGTGATCATGCTTTCCTTATAGTGCCATACACAGTGGTTTGAAAACTGCTCACCTTTGGTCACTCCCTGATATTTGGGACATTAAGCCCTGCTTTAGTCTACAGAGGCAGAAGACCCTCTTTTTATAGAACTTGATTATTGAGATTGGTTTGAACACAAAGAAGCCAGCCAGCCTTGTCCATGATCACTAAGCATCTCACCGGCCTCCCATGAGACACCAAGGCCTCACCTGGGGATGAGTTAGGAAGTAAGAAAAGATTTTCATCAAGAAGATTTTTCTGGTGCCTTTATCTTTAAATCTATATGCACATAGCTTTGGGGAAAACAGAGAAAAAAGTTGTTTCAGAATGAATGTGTTTTCTTTAGAGTTGAGTATGATGTATTTACTATATACTATTAATATTACTTTTCAGCATTGTGATACAACATTCACTCTTTAACTAACCATCTAATGCCGCTACTTTTTTAACTTGGCAAACCCAAGTTCTGTTTTGTGTTGTTTTTCATGAAGTTTGAATCTGTACGTCAATATTCTGCTACTTTTTAATGCTGTATGTGATAGCTACCACTGCCATGAAAAACTATCTGGATATTACTAGGCTGCTGATATTTGCTTTAAAAATGTAACTTTCTGTAGTAGCTGTGTTACATTTTCATGCTATTTTTCTTTTCGCCGCAATATGTAGTCTTTGTTCATAAACCTACAATCTTCTATTAATGCTTTCCTTTTTAGAATATATGTATGTTCTTCACATGGAAGATAGATTTTAGCCATATGTTATATTTCACAGAAACAGCAATGGGAAAATACACACAAATGTATTCCATCTTTAAAACTCTAAGTATTATCATTCAGATTCAAAAGTGCAGAGGTTATAGTAGTTATAAAAGGAATAATTTCTTTGTGTCAAGTTTATTAGAAAGAATGCAGTTTTGACTTCAGGGAAGTATGTCCAGCTTAGAGTCAGAAGGAAAAAAATACTTCCATACTGCAATTTTCAAAACAGTAAATTTAAAGGGTTTTTTTTCCTTCCTTAAGAAAAGGAATATTTTTTTTTTCAGAATTTCTACTCTCAAAAGCAATTCAAAAATGAGAAGACTTCTAAGAAAGGATTTCAAATGGAGGCAACTCTTGTCCCAGTACAACAAGTGTCAGATAAGCTTTAATTCTATCACAAAACTGTCTTTCACTTCAAAGGTTTCATTTCTGTCTGGCACAAGACCAATAAAACCAATAATTTCCTCTTTAGATTTTGTTTTCTACTAATTGAATGTCTGCCCTTGTAAAGCATGTTAGTGAGTGGCACACAGTGCAGGCTTGAGCCCAGCTACCTGAGCTCCTGAGTTTACCCATTTGGTAAAATATATAATTATGTGCATTGTGTGCATGGAGTCCAAGGTCCCCTTGACTTTGACAGCAGATAAGATCTCATTTTGAGACTATCAGCATCTGTTCGTAAGTTATTATTCCTCTCATTCAGATTTCAGATTTGTTGTGGCTGTTTATCCCTCTTGGCTGAGGATTTCAAAGCAGCTTCAGGGATTTAGATACATTTTCTATTTTGTGTCCATATTTACATTTCCTTGAAGAACTCCTGTTACCCTATTTATAGGCACTTGTTAAGCTCTGTGTGCAAAGCAACCTCATAGGCTTTGGGCACAAAATTTATACTTTTCACTTAAGGATTGGTCAGTGGGTGAAACAGGCTAGAATATGTATTTGAAGAGCACAGGAATAATATATTCTGTGTATATGGTGGCCTGAAAACAAGAATACATGCCTAAATCGGGGCAGCAGTGACCTAATTTAGGCATTAGGAAGAATCATATCACAATAAGGGAAGCGACATGTATGACTATGTTGCTGTAGGATGCTGCAGTGTTTCCATCTTCAGAAGAAGCGTGGCCAGCTTCTTTTGAAGCTGGAAGGAGGTGATTTTGGCGCTCTTCTCTGCTCTGATAAGACTCCACCTGGAGTACTGCATCCAGCTCCGGGGTCACCAGCACAGGAAGGACAGGGACCTGTTAGAGAGAGTCCAGAGGAGGGCCACCAATTTGATTAGAGAGACGGAGCACCTCGGCTGAGAGAGTTGCTTATCCTGGAGAAGAGGAGGCTTTGGGGTGACCCAATTGTGGCATTTGAGTACTTTAAGGGAGCCTACAAGGAAGATGGAGAGAGACTTTTCACCAAGAGCATGTAGTGACAGGAGGAGGGGGAATGGAATCAAGCTTAAAGAGGTCAGGAAGAAATTCTTCGCTGTGGGGGCAATGAGACGCTGGAACAGGTTGCCCAGAGAAGCTGTGGACGCTCCATCCCTGGAAGTGTTCCAGGCCACGCTGGACAGAGCTCTGAGCAACACGGTTTAGTGGAAGGTGTCCCTACCCACGGCAGCGGGGTTGGAATCAGATGATAACTCTAAGATCCCTTCCAACCCAAACCTTTCTATGGTTTCTACGATTTTAAGAGCAGGTTAATTTACACGGTATTTCACGTGTCTCTTTTCAAGTTGACTCTTCAGGCTGCCCCCTGGCTTTGTGGCTCTGCAGTTTCCCACAGCTCTCGAGCGTAGCCGGGGGCTGCCGTGCGGCGGCGATTGCTGAGGGCAGCGGGGGCGGGAGTAGCCGTGTCAGAGCCGAGGGCTGCCGGTCGGGGCTCGATGCCTGCGCCTCCCTCCGCTCGGCGTGCAGCAAGCACGGCTCTTAGGAGGCGAGGAGGGGCCGTGGCCGGCGGGGACAGCAGCCCCTCGAGTGAAGGGTTGGCCGCGAATTCCCCGGCTGCCCAGCGGCGCCACCTCGTGTCCCGGTGCGGCACAGGCGGGGCGGGGCCGGGGCACGGGGCGGCCACAAAGGGAATCGCCACGGCGGCAGCGCTGCGGTGATCCCAGCCTTGCGGCGGTATCCAAACATGTACGTGGCTGCTAAAGATGTTGCATGCACCCAGCCGGGACCAAAAAGCGATCTGCTTATTTCCAGGCAGCGCTGTCCGGATAAAAGCATCTTCTCTGATCCCGTGCGCACTGAGAACGTGATACTGCCGCTGTTGAGGAGAGCCACCATCCACAAAGACATCCTCCGTGCACGCTGGCGGCATGGAACACACACCACACTGGGGCTTCTAAGTTTCCATTTTGCTCACATTGCTCAAACATGAGAATGACTCACCCACCATACTGAAAACCATGACCTTTGTATTTACACCAAAAAAGGAATTATAAGCTTAGGACAGGGAAAGAAAACTAGAAAAAAAGAAAAAAAAAAACCAACCCAAAACCGAAAAACAAACGTAAAACCCCGAACCGCAAGCATGTGTTTGCTCTTTGAAACACAGTCAGCTGCCGACAGTCAGATGCAAGCTAAAGAAGTTGTGGCTGTGTTTGGGTTTGTTTAGTGTATCTGCATAAACTCCAAAGGAATCATGTCAGCAGCTCTGCAGTCCCTGAAGCAGATGTATTTTGGTGACAATAAAGCAGGGCAAAGTTTTTTGTGTCCATTCATCCAGTAAAGGAATTATCTGAGATTTTTTTTAAAATTTAGGAACAGGCTCCATCTTTGATTTAGAGCAATCCTGCCCTTCAGCCCCCCCAACAACAAAAAATTAAGCAATCACAGAATATGCTGAGTTAGAAGGGACCCATAAGGATCATCAAGTCTAACCCTTAGCCTTGCACACAACCATCCCCAAGAGTCACACCATGTGCCTGATAGCATTGTCCAAACATTTTTCGAACTCAGTCAGGATTGGTGCTGTGACCACTTCCCTGGGAAGACTGTTCCAGCACCCAATCACCCTCTGGATGAAGAACCTTTTTCTAATATCTAACCTAAACTTATGCTGTGAGGAAACAAAATGCTGCCATGGAAAAGTGCTTGTTGTCAAAGTAATCAAAACATTGACATCCAAAAGGAAACAAGTCTTCAAGATTTTTCAAAATGGTTAATGGGACAGAATTCTTCAGTGTTTTTCCGTCTCCTCTCAAGGAAGAACAAAACCACTAAGCTAATTTCTAGTATTTTTCATCAACAAAGCACCAGCTGTAACACTTACTGCAGAGGAGATAAAAATGTAGTGTGATGGGCCTGAATGGGACCTGACAAAGAACATGACTTTGAAGAGAACAGACTCAAGGCATATCAACATTTAAATATAGTAGGCCAACCTGACTTATAAAACCTAAGCACTGAAGTGGATTTATTTTTTATGCCTCTATCATACTTGGAGCATCCTTTCAGGCAAAGGCGACAAAACCATTGCAAGGATTTTTTTGTGTAAGTGAAGACAATGAACTGGACAGGTTTCTAACATATCCCTGAACATTGCCCATCCAGCAGAGAAGTTAGATCCATGGGGTGAGGATGAAAAGAACAGGGGTTTCAGGAAACATTTATGAGCAACCTGCTGAGATGATCATTAGTGCTATTTGCATCCATCCCATACTCCAATACATTCAAAGGGTGTTCTCAGGAGGAAATTTGGCTGTGCACCAGCGGGCAGCTGCATTTTTAAGTGGAAACCCCTGTTAAAGAAAAATTTTCTGTGCCATAGCATGAGCTCTACCATCTGTTGTCTAGCTCATTTGTCACCAGCTAAGCTTGCAAAAAACCCAGCGAGGAAATGAAATGATGCAAAAGGCAAATGTCCTTGGGGAAACTGTTTTGTAATTCCCACAGGAAGCAAGAACTTTTGTGCTTTAGCAGTGCCTACAACACTAAAAGAGAGATAAATGAATGTTAGAACTGAACAAAACCAGAGAGAATAAAGAAAGCTGCTTCATAAAAGCTATGTAATTGAGAACTGTAATGGCAGGCCTGCACGCTGAAAAACACCTTCTAAATCCTCATTTAAGATGCTTCAAGTAATTGAGACTTTGTATAAATAGCTTTCCATTAAAATCCAGTGAAGATCAATAGGAACAGCCTATAAGGACGGTGGTTTCTGCATTTGAAATGGTTTGTCCTCATGTGCTGCCTATGGCCAATTTCAGTTCATTTTGCACACAGTAATATTTTTTTGGGGGGAGGGGAGAAAGACACACAGGCCTGATTTCATCTGATGGAAATTCTGGATCAATTTCCAGCTGCTTCTTCCCTTATGGGAGAGAGGGGACCTAGGTCTCACTGGATAACATTGTGGTACTAGGCACCAGGAACAGCCAAGCTTCCAAAATGCTGCTGCCCACCTTGCCTCCTCCAGAGGGGCAGGGGCCATCTCTAGCAGCAGCAAGTTGCTGTCTTCTCCACATGTCTCCACAGGGCAGTGAGAATAGGGAGCACAGCTCCTTCAGCCTCTGTTCCTTGCACCAGCTTCAGCCTTGCCTCTCACCCTCCCCTTTCTGCAGGTGGAAGGCCCATCTCTAGGCATCAGATAAAGCTTTTAGACCTATAACCAGACAAAGGCACAACAGTGGGGAACTTGGTGAAATGCTGGGGGTTTTCTGTCATTTTAGAAACCAACTGAGGTAATAGCTCTATTAGAAAAAAAGCAACAGCTTCCAAGCTTTTAAGGAAAGAGAAAAAGTGGAAAAAGAGGAGGGATTATACTCTAAGTAAAAGAGTGATTTGAGGACGTGGGCAAGAGGACAGGTCAGACGAACGCCTTTGGGTCAAAATCAGAGGTGTCACCATCAGAGATTGTGGTAGCTTATGGTAGGTGTTTGCTATGGAGAACCTGATAGGGCAAGGAAAATAGGTAAAATCTTCTTCAAACCAATTGAAGACTGACAGTGACAGCCTTGACTGCACTGATAAGATTGTCCTAAGGATTGTGAGGAAACAGAATAAAGCCCCAGACATTCAAAAGAGATTTTATCTTGCTCAGGGAGCTGTGAGGAGGTATCTCAGAAGAGTCTGCCTTGGAAGCCAAAGGTGTTCGGGAGCATTAGGAGACTTTCAGAGACAGCATTCTCCAAGCACAAGAGCAGTCCATCCACCCAAGCAGGAAAAGCAGCAGGCACAGTAAGAAGTCAGCTTGGTTGAACACTCTCAGTTATATTGAGAGAACTGAGATGCAAAAAACGAACATGAGAGTGATAGAAAAGGCAACAGGCTTTCAAAGCAGAATATAGAAATATCACTCAGGTATGCAGAGGTGCAGAGAGAAAGGGTAAAGCCCATCCATAGCCCAAAGAGGAAAAAGATGTCAAGAAGATCAAGAAAGTACTAACGTACTGTATGTGTGTTAACAAACAGAAGGACAAGGAAAAGGTACATCCACTGCTGAATGGGGCTGGCAAGTTCCTTACAAGTGACAGACAGAGATCTGAAGATTTTCCTTCATGCCTTCTTTGCCTTATCTTCATGAAGAAGGTCAAGTCTCTATGGAGGCAACGAGGAAGCACATAATGAACTGCTGACAGTGGGAGAACGTTGAGTTAGCTGAGGTACGTATTGGCTTCTCCCAGTTGCCTTCTTCTCCTTCATGCCTGGAAATAGCTTCCATGACAGCCCATTCCATAATTTTTCAAGGTACTCAAGTGAGGTTGAATCATCTGTAATTTCCCACATCTTTTTTTTTTTTTTCCCCTTTTTGTAGATGGGTGTAATATTTGCCCTTTTCCAGTCAGTTGGGACTTCCCCTGAACCCCATGACCCGCCAAATATGTTAAAGTGTGCCTTTGCAGTGATGTTGGCAAACCCTCGACTTGTGTATGTCCCACTTTTACAAATGGTCCCAAAACCTCTTGAGCATCTTTGGTCTCCTCGGAAACCTCTCTAATCGTTTCCTGTGAAGCTGAAATCAGGAGCGAGTTAACATATGACCATCTCCATAAATTGTATAGAAATGTAAGACCACCAATAGAAACATGATGCAACATTCCTGTCAACTTCAATGCAAGTAAAAACCAGTGCAACATCCAAGATCGATCAAGTGGTCAGGCAGGCTAAGGAATGAACCAGAAGAACTGTGGTAATCCCTGAGGAATCCCTGACAAAACAAAGAAACAGTAAGCCAGCTAGTCAAAAGAAGAGGAAGAATTAACAAACAACTGATCGAGCACCCTGGCATGCTTGTCTACCACAACATGGTTCCTTAGTGTTATGCTGTCATTGCCTTGTTCATAAGCCAAAGAAAATTGTAATAAAGCATTTTTTTCCTAAGTTCATGCTCATGTATGCTCACATTTTACAACACAACAGATGTTTTGACTATGCGAAAAGTGTGCTGGAGGGCCTGAAGGCAAGAACAGAGCAAACCTTGCTCCAGAGAGGACAAAATCTACTTGGAGGCCACAACCAACTTTCATGCCTGGCAAAAGGAAACACCAAGCAATCACACTAACAGAGTGAGAGCAATGGGAAATGGAGGTATATGCTGGGGTCTACCAAGATGCTGGCAGAAGTGAATTCTCCAGTCACTGAAGATTATTTTTGAGGGCAGTGAGGGGATAGGATGGTGAGGGGGCACTGCTGTCTAATTTGAATGGAGGTATCTGATAAAAGTATAGCTCTATTAAATACCCGATTAGCACAAACACATCCTTCAGCCGTGTTCTGTTTATGATAGACACAGAGGTGTAATTGCTCAGATACCATCAATATGATAAAAGGAAGGGAACCTGAATGGACACGTAGAAATGACATTTTAGACATGCTACTCCCGGGATTGCCTTGCAGAGTGATTTCCAGTGTCTGTGTGAATATGTAGCAAAGTATACAGATTAACAGCAGTTATTGTCTGTATTGATATTTGATGCATATTGTGTTCCATAGAGATAAGAATGACAGCTCCAGTGCCCTCAAGCAAAACATTGCTCCTTGTTTTCCCATGGCTATATGCAGAACTATTGCCATCCTTCCTGGTCTGAAGCAGCTGAATTTCAAGAACACCTAGCATATTCACCATGGTTAAGGCATGCAACTCCTCAGACTGAAAGACTTGTAGAATGCTGTGCAGGAGGAGACTTCAGGAATGAGTTGGAACCAGTGCCTAGTTCTCAGCAGTAAAACATTACCACACCAGATCTATGAGAACTCCTATTTGGTTCTGTGCATGTGCAGAAGACTTCTTGATAAAACAATTCTACATGCAAAAAATGTTACAAAAGCCTAACTAGCAATGTATTTATAATCACATCTTGCTTTTTTTTTTTTAATAGGCACATGCATATAATAATTTATTTTCCCCAGTCAAGTAAAATCTTCACTTTTTCTCAAATAAATCTTTCGACTTTTATTATTATTAATTATGTGTATTACAATAGCAGCCAGAAGCCTCCAAATTAGTGCCCTGTTGTACAAACTGATGTCAAAACAGCCCCAGCTCCAAACATTACAACAAACAAAATCATGAGGATAAAGAAAGTCCCTTTGGGATCCATGTCTAAGCAGCCAGGTAGACACCCAGGGAATATGCAGCATGCTGATGGCTGTAATATTTTCTTCACTTTTGGAGAAGAAAAGGAATTGGACCTGTTGGCATGTCATGTTTCCCATACAGGATTCCTTACTGATGATCCAAGTTTCAATTCTTGCTCAGTATGAACCTCTAATTTAGCCAGTGAAAATGTGTCCTTATCAAGGACACATAGTAAATTCCCATCATCTCCAGGATGATGTCAAGCCAGGATTCTGAGCCTGCTCTCTGGTGGCAGATACAAATAAAGGGAAGAAAGAACCTCCAGAGGTAGAAGGAGAAGACAGACTTTTAGGCAGGTAGTTTATCCAGAGATACACAAGAATTCAGTCGTATCTGTCCTGTAACTGGGGCTGGTTGAATACTTTCCAGCAGGACTGATGTCCTGGAGAATGCTTTCCAGGAAAATACGACAGAAAAAATTAGTATGAAGTGGGGAAATATCTGCACCACCTTGCCTGGAGGTGATGCTGGTTCTGCTTCCTTGTCCCTATTGCACCAGTGCCTAGGGGATACAGAATCACTCCAGAAGAGGCTAGAAAGAGGCAGTAAAAGATCCAGCACGAAAAACAAAAGAATACCACAGATAAGAGAGCCGAAGTAACACACCTTCAGAGAGGCAGATGTAGCTTGGGCCATCACTGAATGGGACAACTTACCTGCCTGAGTTAAGCTACGGTAGTCTGATTTTCTAAAGGTCACACAGAGGTGAAAGTGAGACTTGTTGTTCATGCGCCCTTTTTGCCAGGTACCCAAGACAGAGCCTTACACAGTTGTAATGAACTCTACATCTCAGATATGTAAGAAATGCAGAATTATTCTCCTGAGAGGTGAAGGTGGCTAAGCTTATCCTTTTGTTTTATGCATGAGAAGCTCATCATCATGCAGTGGTCACTTTGTCAGCTTTACAGGTGCTCTTCCCTCACAGAGCAATACTATTGAAACAGAGCAGCTATACAGTGAACCTCTCAGCTTTAAAACCTTCCTGCAGAGGAGCCCTCCCTACCAGAGGAAGGGAAGCCGAAACTACACTAGGTGAGAGATCCCTTTGCTGTCTGGCAGGAAACACAGCACTTGCCCTCCTGAAGGCTCAGGCTGCATATAGGTTCTTGCAGCACTCAAGAGTGCAGGAGAGTGTCAGAAAATTACCACTTGCCAGGAAACCCTTAAAAATGTTATCTTTTTCTTTTAAGAGTTCCTTGAGATTCTGTTCCCTTCACCTTTTTCTCCACAGCAGCTGCTGAAGGAGCCTGAAGGATATTGGACTGCAAAGTCAGTTGAGTAGCTGAGATTCCCTTCTAAATACGACTGCTATTGTTCTTTAATGCCAAACGTTTGGGCCCATTGCTCATCAGCTCTCAGTGTGACAGTGGCTACACTCTGACTTCAGCTCACACATGCCAAGTTCTAGAAATAGCTTCATGCTATCTAAATAAGTCTCTGCTTATTAATGAAAATATCAGAGGGAATGACAAAATTGTTTGGACAGATGAATGTACGAGTGTGTAACCCAGATCAAATTCTCTATCTTTGGGTAACCCCTCCTTTTCCTCTCACTGAGGAAATATATACAGCTGGTTACCAAAGACCTTTCTTCCACCTGCTACCAGCTCTGTACTTTAAACTATAGCAATGTTACTCCTGCAGCAGCATACCAGGCACACGCTGCTCTCATCTCTAAGGGTTTGAACTGCTCTGGCAAGGTGCAATAAGGCAGAGGTGAATTAGGGTCATGATAAATGCTCTTTGCTCCAGATTAATCTGATATGCTTTTAAGGCATATCAACTGTATGTCGCCTGCTATCATCCGCTTGTGGCAGCATTACACACACCTATTTATACACATAAGTTAATAAAGAGCAGACCAGGATCTTGGCTCTGGTACTGGCTTGAGACTGGAGCATCTGCTTCCTTGGGGAAAGATAGAAAGGGCTGATGCCACCAGCCAGATCACCACAGGGAGACAAAGGTTGGCACCACACCACGGCTTCTTTCCACCACCAGAGGCATCAAGTAGGCTCAAGACCCAGCAAAACGGGAACAGCTTAGTTGCAAAAAGAAAACCCCAAGGCAGAGCTCAGGGCCCCCATCAGTCTGGTTCTCTGCCATATTGTCACCTCTGTGGGAGTGCCCCACACGCCTGGCCAGCAGTGCTCTCCTCCTCACAAAGTTCCCAGCCCAAAGGATCTTAACTCTCTTGCTGCTTGCCAGAAAGAGGTGGCAGGGAATGAGGGGTACGCAGGGAGCCCATCGCCCTTGCAGGGAGAGGAGAAAACCCTGCTGCTGCTTCTGCAATGGGGGCAGAGCACCCAGCTCCATGTGTGTGCCTGTCCCCCTCGGTCACCTCCTCGTCGAGAGGACCACCACCACTGGCACGTATGTCACAAGGGTCTTCTCCAGCTGTAGAATTTCCCATGAGACACCAGGGGCAGCAACAGTCTCCCAATTTGTCACAATACCTGGGATTTTGTCAGTGTGGCAGCAGCCCCACGCCCCGTCAGGGGCCTCTCGGCGCCCAGGCCCACAGCGAGGACACTGTTTTCTCTCAGTTCAACACCTTTTCCGAGAAGTGTCCCAGCTTCCCCTCCTCCTGCACGGGCTGTGAGTCGTGCCCACGGCAGGACAGGCCACGCTCCTGGGCCAGGGCTACCCCGGGCCACCGTGGCCCCCCACTCCCCGGGGCAGGGCAGGGTCCCTGCAGCTCCACACACTTCTCCTTGTAGTGCTGGGCATTGCCAGCAAAAGTCTCGCAGCGGCTGAGGTTTTCTTCCTGCACAGGGCTGCCCACGTTTTCCTCGCTCGGACTCGAGGCCGCTGCCCCCTCCTGAGAGTTCTGGCTAAGGTAGACAACGATGATGTCGCCCTTGAAATTCATTACTTGTCCACTTGAGATGAAGGTGGAGTTACTGTTTCCAGTCACATTTCCTGGGGAAGGAGAGGGGAAAAAAGAAGACAGACATGATTAATCTTTTCCCCTCACAAGGTGGACACATTGTGCAGTGAACTTAATCTGCTGTGGTGGCTTTACTCTTGTTCCATTATTTTTTCCCCTGTGACATGAGGATGCTCTTATAATCAATGCCTTCCACTGGACCTTTTAATTATTTCCATTTTTGTCTTCTCAGGACAAAGTCTGTCATATGCAGGGAGGCTGTCTGGAAGGCTTGAAAATATTTTCTCTCTGAGCTGTGATCTGGGAAGCAAAAGAGAGTGGGACGATCTTATGTTCCCTGTGCTGCCCAATGCACAAACTGTGTCATACCTGCCTCTGCCTGAGGTTTGTGATGTAATTACTTCTAATTATGAGATTTATTAGAGTCCCAGAAATCACACTGTTTACCAAAGGCAAAATAAAACCCCTGTCAATCCTACTGTGTGGGCCAGGTAGCAGGTTTATTGAATAAATACTGAAAGGCTTAACATCAGATCACGCAGTGTCCAAATGACACAAGAAATTACACAATTATCTTATATTGTCCTGATCCTTCATGTAGGTACACTCTAGTACTCACCTAGCATGGATTTACCTGACTCCAGTGAAGAGATGGAGTCTGTATTGTAGTAACCTAACAGAGTTACAGTTTCAGCCAGTCTGCCTGCAGTTAGAGATTTTTCAGTATAAATTCAATCCTGCCATTCAAGGAATGGGTCACTGACTCAAGTGACAGCTGGACCAGGCTCTGTGAATTAATTAAGTACACTCCCCTCAGAGCAGAAAGAAAATAACTGAGAATGAACTGCCAACATCAAACTAACAAACTTGTTAAAGTTTGAAAATTAAAAAAACTGAAGAAACCAAGTAAATCAAAATCTTCCTAGCACGTGAACACTCTTCCTAAGTAATGTTTTTCCTGCTGTGCTTCACTTAATCATTACTTGACAGATCAGACATTTTGTTCCTTTCCTCATTACGTTCCTCAGCAGTTGAGACATTCCCATTTTCATTGCAGCTAAGTGTGACCCAGCCTAGGAAAATGCTATTTTTCCAGTGGCCACGGGTGATGTTTGCACATCAGCAATGGACACCGGGCTCCAGCTGTGCAGAGTCAGGACCTGTGCCTGCTTATAACTGAGACTTGAGTAGCACTCTGGCCTCTCTCTAATAGGACCCCCTTCAGCAACCTTATTTATTTCCGCTGAACCACTGCACGGTGAGAGGGAAGCTCTTTGCTTTCTTCGCAAGTGTTCATCATTAACATGAGGTGTCCATAAAAGTTTTCTCTGTGGGAGTTTTTCCATGCTGGTTGTTCCCCCTGTGTTCGATTCAGTTTGGCTGTTTGCCATCAAAAAAAACTCTTGGGCATAGTGGGAACACAAAAATAACTGTTTGTCTTTAAACAGATTGCCTGTCACTCAAAGGTGCTGTGAAATTTACCAGTGCTCAGTACGAGATCAAGAATTTAGAAATATATATGACAGTGGGAAGGGAAAATAAAAAAAAAATGACAGATTAACACACTTAAAATGTTTAGTTGAATGTGGCTGGCAAATCTTCAGTGCTTTCTGAAGAGATCATGCTGAAACAAAAGGATATTCGAACCCCAAAAGCACAGAAAATGGATACAGGAGCTCTCTGAACTGCACTAAACGAAGTGGTTCCAACCTGAAAAGCTTAAAGAACACCTTCAGAGTGAAGGCATCATTCTTTGCAGTGTTTCAGCCTTTTGACCTCTTCAGACTACCTGATGATATTAATTACGACAGATTAATATTTGTGGTAATTGTTCACTAAGAACTGGGATAACGCAGATGAGTATTTTCTCTGAGACATTTAATGTTCTCTAGGTGGTAAGAACTGTTTGTTGCTGCCAAACCAGGCTGGTTTGGGATCTGGAAGTGAAAGGCTCTACAAAACCATTCCTTATTGTGAGTCACCTAAGTCTTCCTGCTTTATGCTGTAGCCTTACACAGGACTTGAAGTGGCCATGAACCAATGCTTCACATTTTGACTGACTCCAGGCTTGTGGGGTTTGAAAGGGTGCTTGAAGGCTTACCTCCATCTCCACTGGTGACCCCTCTAAGTGGCACCTACCCAGAGGCTCACTTTGGTCTTCTAGGTTTTTTTCACGGGAGGGACAGAGTTTGCCATTTCTGTTATCATTTTAAGCGTTAGGGAACTAAAACCAAAACTTCATGGAATTTCCTTTTCCTGCCCATTTTTTCACTGACCCTCCTCTCTATCATTTGGAGCATGACTGCGTGCAAAGCCTAGTGGCTTGAGTTGCTTTCAGAAGCTTTACAGAAAATTATTTTACACGCACATTTATTCCACCTGGGCATTTCACAAGGCTTGGCAAAATGGCTGATGCTGATGCAGCTCCATGTACAACCCCAGTGTGGCTGGGGTGCTTTTGTGTGGAATCTATGGCTAAGCCCTGTCCCAGTCATGCAACCAGGCACTGCAAGTGGGACATGGACATTCTGTGGACAGAAAAATTACTCTGCCAGCAAGCCATATTACCTATAGACTAAGTTACCCACACTCTGATATTGCCCCTCAGCCAGTATCTTCCTGCAGTTGTGCCTAAAAAATGGCAAATTAGGAACACAGTATCTGTGCTCAGATTTCACCAGATGGCACTATAGCATGTGCATATCCCAAGGCACAGACACAAATAAAATCCCATATACAGAACTATGCTGCAGATCTAAGATGGCACTTTCTAGCGTGTTGCTTAAATTTAAGATCTCCCGTTTGCTCTATTGTTCCTTAATATTTTCTCTTTGTGTCAGAGTTAGAAAGAAAATCAGTGCCAAATACAATTTGGCTTCCATACTTCAGGAGTCACCTTTTAGCAATAATGAAACAGATAATCTATGTTCACTTTACTCCTGCTGCATTTTGTATAGACCTGACTGTGTCAGGATTTCAGAGAACTGAAGCAGCAGAGTTTCTGCTCTTCAGAAGATGAACACTATGCACTTTCAGATTCCCATATGGCATCTATGTTGAGACAGGAAGGGCCTTCAAGTGTGTTTTGGGGCTTTGGCAGACTCACAAGAATGTCTCCGTAAGAAACTTTAAGGCATGACATGGTTTTAAAGAGAGCAACAGTTTACAACTGCTGTGGGTATTACAGTAATACTTTGGTGTCCCACTCAGAACTAAGGTCTCATTATGCGTGGCAGTGCGCTGATATAAATAAAAATAGAACATCTGACTTCAAGAGATTATAATCTAAAATGACTTTTAACACATGAAAGGCAGATTGCAGACTTTTATACTGAAAAAAGAGTCAGAGGGAAGAAGGTTTCATCCAGAGAAGGCTCATAATTTCCGTTCTGCTGGTTTTGCTTCAGTGATTTTCCCCTGCTTTGACAATTTTGATATGTTTAGTCAATTAATAAATTGGTTGACGGTTAGTAAATTGGCATCAGTGTTTCAGAGTTGTTTAGAGGACAAAGCACATGTGTATGAAGAAACACTGTCTGTATGAAACTATTTTTATGTGAACTCTTACATCTTAGCTAATTAAAATTTAAGAGCTAAAAGCATAAAAATTTTACATAATCTCTTAGACCCAGTTGTGGCCTCCAGGTGACAGCTCCCGCTGGAGTGGAGTGGACCACTGTATTAATATAACCGGATTTAAACCTATTGGCAAAAATGAGCATGCAGACTGTTGAATGGAAAATACCTGTCTGAGCATTATGCACCCTTCCTTGACTCAGCCTCTAGGTCCCTATGTTGTCTTACTTCTAAGTTTTCTCCAAAACCTACACACCTGCTAACAGAACTGCCTGGCCTCTGCAGTTACAGCCAGAAGATGGATTCTGCACTGCTGGTTAGCTTAGGACAGGTCAACAGGTCTCTCACTGGGTTCATACCATTTGCAGAATTCACCATAAACCAAATGGGCTTACTTTTTTGGATTTGTTTTTTAAATTACCTTCAGGGCAATTAAGTGAAAAGGCATAATTTTATTCTTATCCTAAATCAGATCCTCTGAATACTACTGAGCAAGCACAAAGAATAATCCTGTACAATGGCATATGGGTCAAGTCCAGTGGGCTTACCAGATGCTGAAGGGAGATCTGAAGCGCTGCTGTTCATCCCTGAAGTGCTTCTGTGTGTCCCTGAAGTGCTTCTGTTTGTGTTCTGGTACTTCATGTTGGTACTATCTGATGATGCATCTTCCAAACCATGATCATTTCCTAAAGTGCTCTGACCAGCAGAGAGAAAATTCAAACCACAGGTGCACTGTGCACAGGAGCCAGTTTCTGGGGAGGCAGAGGTACTGTCAGCCACAGGACAACAGGGTTTGCTCCACTTTTGTGGAGATTCCCTATATGAAATGCCACACCTCACACAGATCTTCTCTGAGTCACAGTTTGTTGCAAAACTATCTGTGTCTTTGTTGCCTGTTTCCTTCAGGCAACTGTGGGCATGTTGACAAGATTTCTGAAGAAGTTGGTCCGTGACAATGTCTGCCCCATCTGCGCTGGAGGGAGGGTGAAAGTCTTGAGAGACTGATATGTCCTCTGTGCTCCCAATCCCTGAAAAGCTGTCATTCTCCCCTGCTTCCATTGGTTCTGAAAACGATGACACGGTTTTACTGGCAGTCCGACTTAGTAAAGATAAATAATCAGTGTTATTGAGATCTTTATCCATGTATTCATCTTCTGTGGGAACTGGTGGGAAATGGTAACCATCAGTTTCAGTTCCCACAGAAAAATCTCCTGCCTCGCATGGCTCCGTGCTGGGGCTCCCATTCCTGCAAGGAGTGGGACCACTGGTGCAGCATGGGTTTCCAGGGGCAGGAGAGCCAGAGGGGCTCAGGAGACACATTACTTCAGATGTCAGGGGGACAGCAGCATTTGTGATGTTCACAGTAACAAACGCATCTCTGGGGGGCTCCTGAAAGAAATTCAAAGTAAAAAGATCTTTAATAAAGAAATCAGCAGAAAGTTATTTTCTAGACAAAGAAGGAAAAGGCAGATCACGGTTCTTCTTCAGTGTGGAGCTGCTGAGGTTGAACAGCACTGCTATATTTGAGTCTTGAAGTGTAATCCTATTCTGCTGTGAAACCGTGACTGGTGATGCTGGGCTCAGTAGGTGAGCCGGTGCCCTGAGGAGCAATAACATTTAATTTTGTGAGATGACTATTCCTAGTTCTTATGAGGGCACTTAAGAAGAGTTAATAAATCTAGAAGAGTTGCTGGGTTCTGCTGTTCCTTACAGACCATCAGTAAGACCCACCTAAACTGTTGCTTCTGAGATTTTAGAAACTGTATGTCTGAAAGGCTGTTGATCTGTGAAGGCCTTTCTGGGGGCTGAATCTTTAATATCAGCAACGATCGAAGAAAGAACCTGTGTTGATTCAGAAGGCCTGACATAAGCCAGAAAAAAAGAAGTCACATAGGCAAGGTTGCTTTGACCTGGAAAGTTAGGACAACAAATGCAAAGGCTCTTGACACAGTGTTGTCAGTACTTGTCAAAGTAAAAAAAAATTTTTGGTTGCAGCTCCAAAAAAAGGGATTGTGAAATACTTCAAGGATTTCCTTCAGTTCATGCAAGTTGTGCTTTAAAGATGGGTATTTGGGAACTGATACCTTTAATTTTTAGCATCTGTTCATCTCTTCCAGGATAGAAGAGAGAACGTAAATGCTGCCAGCCACTAATTGCTGTTGATTCACTCCTCTGTCCCAGAGAATCTGAGCGGCTGCCAAGGCAGGAGGTTTCATGAACACTGATGAGACAAAAGAGGAACTGCCTGCTCAAAAAGGTGGGTTTGTTTGATACGGAGTTGTTAGTGGTTTTTAGCAGTGGAATTTGACTCTTTCAACAGCTAAACTAGGCAGAGCTCCTAAAAGGGGTGGTGGGGACAGCATGAACGTGAAAATACCTCAGTCCATATCCATGGTGTGAAGCAGGCTGTGCACGTGAACTTGAACCGGTGCCATCACCTGAGTGTTTCAGGATGGGATCTAGTGTCCTTCCAGAGCAAAAGCCTGGCATTCTGGGCATTACCCCTAATCCAGGTTTCTCGCCTGTGAACACTCTGGTAATGTAACAAGGGGGAAACAAGTTTTTCCTGCTCTTAGGATTTAGAAAGGCTCTCTCCTAGGCAGAGTCTCAGGTGTTCAGCAAATGGTGGGCCCATGTTTAATTACTCCTCATAAATATTTAATAATCACAGAGACTTTTATCTCTGTTAAAACTGGCTGAAGCCAGAGAGCAGGTTTAGAAGCTATTTGTAAGCAGTGATTTCATGTGCCTCTCATTTACAGAAAACCAGACTGAAAAAGCCAAACCTGCAAGCATTTTTTGAGGAACTCAAAACTTGTTTTCTAGCTAAACATTACCATAAAGTCTGCTTCAGAAGGGGTGTCAGGAATGCCATGAGCAAAACACAAAACAAAGATAAAATGTCAGCTTCTTTGACTTTACCTTTGTTCCTTTTATTTGGCTGCACACTTCATTAGCCCAGTTCTGTAGATCTGCTGCAGGGAAAACAAAAAAGTAGCTGTTAAGATATAGCAGGCACTGAAGTTAACCACAGACCTAAACACCACAGTCATTCACAATCCGCAGTATCATATTAAATAAAACCAGCAAGCTTGTTTTTACTGACTGTTCAAGTGTCCCAGCATTGCTCTAGCTGAGGATTCATTGTAACTGGAACAGGGATATATTTCTGTGGAACAAATGTTTCCAAGCTCCTAAAATAGACTACAGTTAAACTGTGTTCCACATCAAATGGGGTTTCTTTCCTGGTCATATGTCACGCCAAGCTGAGTGGCCCAACAACGACCCGCTTGCAGCCGTATGGTCTATTTCAAGAGAAGTCACATGGATGGCCCAAAGGCCCTTCCCAGACAGGAGTGAGAAGCCTGTAGAAAAGATGGTAAACCACTGAAACCACAGCAAGGCAGGCTTAAATATAGCATATTCCACTTAATCAGGGTGTGCTTAATGGGGAAATTCATTCCAATTTCCTTGGAGTATATCCCAAGGAAAAGCTTTAAGTCCAACATGCTTTACGGCAACAATTGCCACTTAATAGAGTTAGCAATTCCAGTTTTCTGTTTTTATGTCCAGGAGACTTTTTAGGGCTCATGTCCCACATATATTTGAAGCTTACACTGGTTTTGTATGTCTGAAGATAGATCAGCTTTGTAGCCACTGCTAGTTCCCAGCAATGTCTCTGTTTCTCTGATGTTGAGTCTGCACATTTTCCACCCCACTTCAGTACCCCCACTGAAGCAGGCAGAGCTTCTTCCTCAGCCTGCAATTCTCCCAGGCTTGGGTTAGCAGGATTTACCATGCAAAGGCAATGAGGGACTGCCAGCTACAGGGCAATAGAAGTGTCCAAAAAATTGGATTCCCCCTAACGTGCTCTGCATCGTAAGTATTTGGTTTGTGAGGACAGTCACCTCCAGCTCATCCCAGAAATTCCAGATTTAGCACAACCCATGTTTAGTGTGGCAGAGGCAGCCTTTTTCTAAAATGCAGGCTGAAATATACTTTACGAGAAGAGATTTCTGTCTTCCCTTCCACTGCTTCCAAAACATTTCATAAATTGCTGGCACTTGGGGAAAGGAGATGATGGGAAGCTTTCCACATTAGGGGGAAAAAAATAAAAACTGAATAGAACAATAGAGGTATGTTCTTCACGAAGGAGACCCAGGGCTTAATACAGAGTTGAGTAACTGAAAGTATGGAAAGTATTTCCATTCTATTAATAATAAACTCAGTACCCCACTGCAATACAGTATGCCCTTGCTAGAATTTTTCTATTTTTTCTACTTTTACTGTTTATGCTATTTCCTTCTAGCATTTCTTCCATAACTTATCAGAACTTCAGCCTTCAGCTTAAAACATTGCCTCCATCATGTTCTCAAATACACACCAGGCCTTTGACTTGAAATGCAAATTTCAACCTGTCTGGATACAGGCTTTTGGGTAGAAAGGATAGTAAGAGGAAGAAGACAGGAGGTGATGAAACCCCTGTGTCTGTCCCTGCTTCCCTTCAACTAATGGATCTTCTGTTCCATGCAGCGTGGAGCAGACATGCTGCCCCCAGCACCAGCCCTCCTCCTTCCACACCGTGGTCGCATCTGCCGCAAGGGTGGTCCCCCCAGGGGTCAGTGCAATACACTGTAATACACTGCCTGCCTAGAGGTAAGGGATTTGAAACCTGGCTTTGTGCTAGGTAAAGCAAATCCATACGGACAGCCATGGAGCTAGCACAAAAATTCCAGTATAACTCCCGAGCTTCTTAACCTAGAGATTACCCATGAAATCGGAGGGCACAGAGAGCCATAGCTGTCACATTCATCAACATCATCAGCTATCACATACCTGTTAGCTTTTTTCCCTTATTCTTGTAATATACAATGAAGACAACAATGCCAGTTAGTGTCACAAAAAACAAGATGACAATCAACACGTATAAGATTCTGTTTGTTCCTGCAGGATATAAAAAAGACAGTGCCATCAACATGCAGCTTGGACTCAGCAGTATGACAAACTCTGTTCATTTTACCTCATTTTTTTTCCTAATTTCTATATTTCTTTCTTTCCTATATTTCTATGTTCCTTTGTTTTTTAGTTTCTATAATAAGAGCAACAGCTCTAGCACACAAGCAGCCTTACTGAAGGTACCTGGTATCAAGACATCTCCATTAAAACCAGAGCTTTGGTGTCTCAGAGAGGTGTGATTTGGTCATACTCCTCTCAATGTTCCCTTGCAGTCTGCCACAGGCAATGCTTGATTTCTTTTAGGAGATAGAGGACATATATCCCACGGAGATTACAGAATTCAGCTGGAAAAATTTGTCCTTTATCTCAGGTTATGATGGATCACTGGTACCACACCCACACTGGAGAAGTAAATGGGCAGTGGGCAAGGACAGGTATCTGAGAGGGGTTCAGCTGAGACTGATTTGTTGTTATAAAATAAGCATGGAGAGAAGCTGCTGGTCTGTATATAGATAATGTGTGTATACGAATCAGCAGGCTGAAAAAATGAATGAGCTGTAAATGTGATGAAGGTCATGGATATAACAGCAATGCTACTTGCCATGCAGTTTTAGTGGGAGGTGTAACACTCAGCATTGTTAGTGGACATAGGCCCTAGAGTCACCAGGCCTAAAGTAATTTTTAAAGGTGGATTTTCCAAGTGTGCTGTCTTGGTCTACAGTTGCTCTCCCTAGAGTCACAACAACGGGAATGGATTTAAGACAGCCAAAACTCCTAGTAATCACATCACTCCTCCTCCCTGCTACTTTCAAACAGACAAGCTGTACAAGGACACATACCATCTTCCGATGGCTCAGGCATCTTCCGTTCTGCGCAAACTGCATCAGACTTGTCAGTGCCAGGCTCCATTTCTTCCATTCCTAAAGCTGTACAGCTAAAAAAGAAAGACGAAGAGGCTAAATTCTCTAGAGAAAGATTGTTGTGCCTTCTACACTTATGCAGAGCAGTACTTTCTGTTGTAATGTACAACATTTCTCCACCCTTAAGAACGTCAGATACTTTCTTTTGGGCTGTGCCAGGCTCAGCAGTTCTGTTGCTACTGCTCTCTTTTGGTCTACTCTAAGGAGAATTCAGGCTTCAGCATGAGAATGCCTTCATTGCTGCCCACCCAACAGAGATGCTCTGTGTATTCTGCAGGCAGTCTGGAACACCTCACTGAGAAATGCTTTTGCCCAAGCTTCTCCCGCCTTCTGGTTGGCATAGTCCTTTTAAAAGATTCAGGGACTTACTTGGTCCAGGATTTACATTCATCAGTGGATGAAGAGATCTTTGAGAAGTAGCCTCTGGGACATGGTATACACATTGTGTCCTTGTTTTGTTGCACTGTGTGTAATAAAGGAAGAAAAATTTCACAGGTGAATTTCTGTGGATTCCTTTCAAATGAGAGGAAGGTGATTATGCTCCCCATCCTCCTTCTCCACTCTCCCCCCACAATCCTCCTGAAACCTTTCCTGAAGAGTGGATCTTAGGTTATATTACAGTAGCAATGAAAGTCACACATATGCAGCTAAAAGCATGCTAGTCTCACCTGAGCACTTCTCCACATGATCAAAATGAGAAATGGGCAGGAGCCACTTGCAAATTTTGTAAAATAACATACAGCTGTTACATCCTTCCCCTTCTATTAATTCCCTCATGTCAGTGCTGCACCACAAACTGCGACACTGACTGGTATTGTCACCACAGTAAACAAAATGCTGTATCAGGATATCAGAAAAAACAGCAACTGTGCTCTAGGCCCATGCAGCACTTCTTCCTCCATTATTCTATTATGTGCTGCTTTTTTGGGGTTCCTTAGGCTTGGTGCAGCTGCTCCTAGTGCTCACTACAACTCTGAAGTTGACTGTGTATTTTCCACCCACAAAACACCTGCATTTTATTTTCAATTGGACTTAAGACTGTAATAAATCTTTGCATTACTAGTCATCTAAAACAGGCTAAAATAGAGTATGTGTGCTATCTGAAAGGTGTTAATCACTTTTAACTTAATTATAACACTATAAAATGGTAAAGCAAAGTCATTCGACAAAACCAGATTGCAAATCCAACTTCAGGATAACCCCCAAAGGAGCACTTCTCTGAATACTGGAGCAGTGCATGACCTAGTGATTTCACGAGTCAGACACCTCAGCAAACATTAGAAATGTACTGAACACCTTGCAACTACTGCCATGTCCACGTGAATCTTGCAAAAGTCACTTGATCCAAGACACTCTTTAAACTACAGAGGCAGAAGCCTTCTAAATGTAAATAGTCCAGGAAGATTATATGCAGTAGTAGTGACAACTCAGATATGCATCTTCTGTTGACAGCCATCTGAGAGTCTACTGTAACCTCTTTAATGTCACAGCCCATATGACGTTGGTCTCATCCAGTAGGCCTGAGCTGGACATGTCACTTCATACATGTCCTTTCTGTTTCTTACCAGGAGGCTTGACTCCAAGCCCTGGAGCACACATGGTATTTCGCTGACAGCAGTCACAGTCTTCATCCCAGTGGTAGCCCACTGTACAAGCACACTGACGTTGGAATGTGCTGTTCCCTGGGCTCACTTCTTTCAAAGCTTTCCCTAAAAGAGAAAGCAGATGGGAGTAAAAATCTCCCTGATAATAAGGCTCAAGTTTCTGAACCTCCTGTTCTACCTATTTGCTTTGCTTGAATGCTGGACACAAAACCATTCATGTTAGAGGAAATGGTGTTTTTCAGGAAGCATGGGAGACCCTTGATCAGCATGGGAGTCCTCACCACTTGCACTCCTGAAAAATACTTTTCCTTGTTGGTGTTGTAGAAAATAAACGGAGCTCTTGCGAGGTTGAGATAAACAGATTAGGGGAAGTGAATGCACAGTATGCTGGGCAAAAGGACAACCTTTAAGATCAACTCACAGGAGGGAACAGCCCCAGCGAAGATAATCACTATCAGCAGCAACAGAGACTACGGTCATGGTGCTTAGCACAGCACAGGATCTCTGCTATCTGGGGACCTCCCTTTCCACCAAGCTCTTCTGCAAGCCCAGCCTCATGTTGGGCACCTGAACAAAGAAACTTCCCTAGAACCACTTTCTCATCTTCATGCTTCACTAATTCGGATTAAAGGTTCTGCAGTATGAACAGCTCACCTTGATCACATATTTTATGTAGTAAGCATTTATCTTCTTCATTCCAGACATCCATGTACTCATTTGGGCCACATGGCTGGCACACACTATCAGAAGTAGCAGTGCATCTAGCAGACAAATACTTTCCTGTGATCGAGAAAAGGACAAGTAGGTCACCTGGAAATTGCACAAAGCTGTCTAAGAAGTTTGGGGAAAAATAACAGGTTGGATGAACACTGCTGTGCCACTGTGGACAATCATTTCTTTCTGAACCTTTTCAGTTTGTCAGTCTGGCACTGAAACATTTATGAAGTGGGAGCAGTCCTACCAATATGCACAAGAATCAAGTTGCTTCATGTCTCCTGCAGTGGTTAAGTGCTATCCCAACAAAACAGCTGCTGTGGCTTTTGCTGAGGCCAGCAGGACCACTCCTGCCCTACAAGGCACTCCTAAGCCTGATATCATGCATCTGCGAAGACAGTGCCAACAGAGTAGCAGAGACACAAGTGCCAGCTGCCTCACTGACCCACAGAGCAGTTTCTAATGAGCTTTTCAGTTATGCAGCTCTTACAGTCCAGTGCTCACATACCTGGCTCACACTTCGTACAGCACCGTCCAGAGTATTCATAGTGTTGTTCGCTTTCACACAGCAGACTGATTTGTAGGGACAACTGGAGCACAGAGGAAAAGAGCAGACATGAGAACCAGTACACATGGAGAGCTTCAGACCTACCTAGTCACAGTGCTGGCAGAGAGAAGGAAAACTTCTCTTCTGTATAGCATTTTGGATAGCTAAACAGTAAAAGTTACCCAACATTTATGACTTCAAAGACACTTTGTAGACACCCTAAGAATATGTACTTCATGCTGTACACACAGGGACTTGGAATAGAGCCAGGTGACAAACATATAACACATCCTGCAATTTGTCATGAACTTTTGGCCTGCTATATAACCTTTTCTTGCAGTACTCTATTATTTGAAATCTATGACTTTAAAACAATTGTAAAAGAAAAAATATCTGCAGTCTCTTCCACAGAAATGACCTCAGATCAAGACATGAGCAACTGACAGTTTTAACATTGAACATAAAGCAAACAAGCAAGGTGAATGATTTATAGTCCTGAAAAACAAGAAGTTCCCAGCTTCCCACTGGGATCCACAGTTCTCCTGGCTAGTCCCACAAAATACTGAACTTGAATTTTGCAGCATTTTATGGTGTCCCACTGTGTCCTGCAGAGGTGGTCTCACAGAACTAAGGCAGCTATCCAGAAAGATGACCCAATTAAGCAAATAGCTTTTGTGTCTCAAAAAAACCAAAATAAAACCAACATAAACAACCCCCCCTCAAACCACCTGAAACTAGTACATGAAAAGGCACTTGCAGGTAGCAGTGTCGCCTGTAGTGCTCCTGCGCTTTTGCATCCCCTCAGTGTTCTCAGCTGCCTGTACACGCTGTGGTTCCACCTGCAGCCCAGCTGCCTCAGCCGTGTTTCGGGGCATGGCTTGTGCTGTGGATCCTGGCCAGCCAAGCACTGTGCCCAGGCCCTCAGTGACCCTGCTTTGGCTGCCCAGAGTCCTCCAGACAAATTCAACACCTTAAAATCAATTGTTGATCTTGCAATAGGTAAGGTGATTCAAATCTATCCCATAGCAAGGAATCCTTTCTCTTACTGGATATAGTTGTTAGAAGTTTCATTTAATTGAAGAATGCTGCAATAAAGCTCCCACTGTTGGTTACAGGCAGCTTTTGCCATCTAATAGCATGTGTGTACTAATACTTATTTCATGCCTCTACTTACCGTTCTCCTCTTGTTTCCTCCAAGTCTTTGCATCCCCTCTTTCCTCCTTTCCTAATTTAAGCAAGAGCAATCTTTTTAAAAAGAAAATAGTTTTGCCTAACCACCTTGCCCTCTTCTAATGCTGGAAAGGGTCTTGCAAATTATAGATGACCAAAAAAGGATGAAGTTTTTCTTTAAACCACCACCTTTTGGCTTGGAGTTTGAGCCATGCATGATTTGTGTTTATCAAAACTGTGCTAGAACTGTGTCTGAAACAGAAAAAACACAAGTCAGAGGCCTCAAGTTTTTATATTTTTGAAGGTTATAAACAACTTACAGCTTTTTTTTTTTTTAAATAATTGCAATAATCCCAGGTCAAATTAAAAGTCTAGTCTTGCAAGAAATCTTCTGTTGTCTCATCATTTCCTTGTCTCTTTCATTGCATTCACAAGCAATACTTTTTTCAAGATTAGATTGTGCATTTTAAAAACAAACATTACATTCTGTGTTTACACAGCACCTCCCAGGAAGGGCACAGCATAATGATCAGCACTGGTGGGGCAAGAGGCAATCTAGGAAAAGGAAAGCCGGGCCACCCTTGCAGCTGAACAGTGACACCATTCAGTGTCCCAGGGGAAATGGCGAAAATGCTCCTGTACTCGAAACAGCTCAATTTCTGTAATGCACTTCAGAAGTCATCTGCTAGAATACTAAATTGGTCAGCACGGGATTGAGGTGACACTGTGGGACCGCAGAAAGAAGGTCTTGATCAACTGATTCCCTACCCAGCCGTGTGAAAAGGTAACAAAAGTGATGAGACCAACAGCAGGTCTAGTCACTAGCTTTCTGTCACAGAATGTCCTCTTCTTCCTTGTTTAATAGTTCCTCTTTTACACAAAAAGACTAAAAATTACTGAAGTGTCAAACAAGGGCAAAGTCATCCTTTTTAGGGAAGGATATGCAAATCTGCTAAAGAGCATTCAGCTAAAGGATCTGGAGTAATTTCTGAGAATCATGGCTCAGCCTATGGAGAAGTAACAGGGCCCTGGCGCCGAGGTGAGGGGAGAGGTGTAATTGCTCAGCCACCTTTTGGAAATTATTCATACCCCCATGTTTTATCATATAATGAGTGCTATTGTTATGGTATAGCTCTCAGCTGCAGCTGCATATGCTCTGTGTCAATAAGCAGTCTCTTCTGTGACTGTGTCCTTCCCCTTTTCACTAAAGCCATTGCATTCACAGAGCTCTTTTGATTTATGCCCAGTGAAGTAAAGACAAGGCTCTCAGCATCCATGTGCCAACTCCCACGTACACTCAGTCTCCTTGAGAAGATGAGGGATTTTAGTCTGGTATGGATTGGCTGGACCTGTCGAGCATGAAAGCTGGGGGAAGCAAGCAAAGCAACTCCAAAGCAACCTGGAGTTTTCTTAGGGTGGGAGCCAAACTCAGGCTTGCTTGTTAACACAGCCCCATTGATGTCAGGCTATCCCTTGTTTATTCTGCTGCCAGGGGGCTGTATGTGTCTGTCACAAACTGTACATCAGATTCCTCTGGGGGATGAGAAGTGCCATGACCTGTCACTTTGCCACCACCAGCACATTCCTGCCAATGTGTACTTCTGAGACAGGGAAGCGTAATTCATTTTGTAGATGAGGAACTTGCACCCACAGGCCAGCTAGCTTTACAGAGGTGACAGGAAACCAAACCAAGTCTCCCAAGACTCAAGTTCACTTTGTAACCCCTGGAACATCCTTCCTCTCATCGGATGCCGGCCCATGGGTCTGAGTGATTTGGACACCACCAAGCTCTTATCTAGAGACAGAAGAAGCCTCAATGAATGAGAAAGTGCTAACCTCCTCTGAAGTGCTTAAAATGAGACAAACCCCAGCCTGGTCATTCTTGTAGTGGTCTCACTCCCACCACCATGTGCAAATACGTGCTTCAAAGAGTCCTAGGTATCCTGTGTAAATTTAATTCAAAACACTTCAGAAGTATGCAAAGCACAGATTTGCACCAATTCCTAAGAAAGAAGCAGCTTTCCTGTTTGATTAACATTACCTCAGAACAAGTATATCTGACAGGGAAAGAGTCCAGGGGGGAAAAAAAAGACAAAACTCCTTCAGGCTCAGTGGATTCAGTCTGGTAAAGCACACCAAACTCTGGTTATCTTTAAGCACATGAGCAGCACATCACTTCATTGGAAAAACAGACATTCTCATGTCAAGGTTTGCAGAAAGACTATATTTTGATGTTGAGCTGCAGACAGCCTCTTCAGCTTTGCTTCTTCTTGCCTATTCGTTGAAAAGGATGCTAAGCAAGAGTGTGCTTGTGCTTTTAGGACTGGAGAACATTGATTACAGCACTAAAAAGCACCACTGCATTACTCAAAAAACCTTAAAACTTCCCACACACACAGGTGCTTCTAAAGGGGGAACCAGTCACATTAAGATTCCTGTCCTCAGGCTTAGGGAAATATTTATTCTTCGTGCTGTTGAGCAATCAGAGGGCAGCAGAAGCTGTGTGTCATAGATGCTAAAATTACTCTTTTCGCTCTTAGCATTTCAGAAAGATACAGTTGCATGAGACTCTTTCCTTTAGAAGAAAAAATCTGGAAGAACAAGGTTGGGGGGTTTCCACAGTCTTTTTCCCATGACAATTTTGAACAAGAACCTGAGGCCTCAATGAGGATTGTTCATTAGTGATAATCTCAGTTGTGCAAAAACTGAGATGTAAAGAGACACATCAAGGGGTATCTTTTGACACCTTCTTGTTCTGTGTAGTTGTTTCTGGAGAGTATTCAAGTAATCTGTCATCACTGAGCAAAGCACATTTTTTTTCTCCATTTATTATTACAGTATCAAAGAACCTGTGGAAGAGACAACTACGATGTGTCCTGCCTTGCACACTCCACTTGTTCTTTATACTTTGGAGCCACTTGCTTTTGAGGTCCTTAGACTTGCCTGCTGTAGAGCTAAAAAATTCCTGCGGATTTAGAACAAAGGCTTTATTTGCCTTTGTCAAGAGGACTGAGCTTTGAGCAACATTTCCCGAACTGAAGAAACCCCTGCAAGCACAGCACCCTGGTATCCAGCTGAGATGGCCTCTGCAGTCGCCTGCTGCTTCTTTTTCAAATATGAGCCACCGCCTCTCCTCTCACAGGCACCAACTGTGTGCCCACAGCCTTCCAGCTTCCTACACCTGATTTGGGTCAGCAGTATCACTGACCAAACCCCAGATTTCTTCAGCTCATTGCCAGTTTTAGAGGCTTGCCTAAACAATTATTTAAGAATAAAAATAGGATCTGGTTCTTGATGGGCACTGCTGCATGGCTAGTGCTCCCAAGCACTCCACTGAAGTGCATAACAGTAACATGCACAATAAATCACTCTGAAAAAAATTTTAATTGTGGTTTTACAAGGGCAGAGAGGAGTCTCATGTTAAAAACTTAACTGTAATCACATTGAATGCAAGAGTTCCTCCATGGACAGTCTTCTTTGTTGACAAAAATTAAATCAAAGCAGCACACAAATCACAGCTTTGCAATTTCAGCTATTTGCTTGCAGGCATGTAATTCATAACAAGAAAAAAACCTTAGATTGTGAATGAAATGCTTTTGGTGATGTCAACTTTCCAGTGACCAGTAAACCACATCACAGACCTATCACCACGTGGTAAAACAGAGCCGGGAAATGGCAACAGCTAAAACTAAATATTATTTCACTCTTAAAAATAGGCTCTTGAAACCCTGCTAGAGCCTGAATACCTAAAGAGACCAGAAAGAGTGTGAGGGATAAAACCAGTAATGAAGAGGGCAAGAGAAAACTATAACGTGCAGCCAGGATATGGATAAATGGTGGCAAAAGCCACTGACTACTATCCTTGTCCCTCTGTTTTAGCACACAAGCAAAAAGCAAACACCTGAGCCTCCGGTGCTGCTCCGCTGATGGGAAGGACCATTCCTCAATCTCAAAATCACCAGAGCTATTTTTAGCCAGCAGGCTATGTGAAGGAGAAGTGCTGCACTGACCACTCTCGTGGTGGAGCAGTGGGGCTAAGGCAGACAGGAACCTCAGGTATATCAGATAGAAGATGGCAGGGCTGGAACGGCTACTGACTGAACGTGTGAATCAGCCAGCTTGCGTCTGTGGACTGAAGACTTGCCATCACATGCACAACATTTGTCATTCAGAGACAAAGTCACCTTGACACAACAGGCAGAGGAGTACACTTAACATTTTCACTGACTGGGCTTTCAGCAGTGCCTGCATGTTGCCTGCACTTCAGAGCAAAACCTCATGCTTTTAACCTATGTGCCCCCACTGCCACGGCAATTCAAAGACTAACAGCTACTAGGTAGAATATCTTGAAGATGAATCAGAGAGTAAGAACGCAAAAGCTAAGCAAACCAAAATATTTAACAAAAAGGCCTGACAGCAAGACAAACAGTCTTGCAGAAATAAAGACTGCAGAATAATGATATTATCAAAGCTAATACTTAGGTGTGTTTGTGACAAGGCCTGCAAAGGCAAATCTCTTATAGATTAAACATGTGCAAAAGCAGCACTCCAAATGAAAGCTCAGCAGCCTCACTGCTCCAGGTACAGTCTCAAGGATTCTTCGTGAGTAACTCTACGCCCATTCATGCTTAATTAAAACAGTAAAAAAGACACTAAAGACAAAATTATTTAAAGGGAGCATTTTAGTTCAGCCGATCATTTTTGAGTGCTTCACCATTTGAAGATGAGCCTTAATGAGAAATTTCTTAAGCTGGATGCCAGATTAGGAGTTCAATGGGAACTTTCTATGCCTAAAATCTGTATGTTTTATGTACCCTTTCCTTCTAGCATGCCCTCAGAGTGGAACACAGCATGATCTCGTACAGTGTGAGGAGAGATCCCACAATCCTAGCTGAGCTGCCAGAGAGAATGAGAAAACTTGTAGAGAAGAGGAGAAGCTTTCTTTCACTTACTGATGCTCTGCTTTGCCTTCTTGCTCCTGGATCTTAGCATTACCCATGGAACAAACGCTGAATATTCTGCAGGTAGAAACATGAAGGACAGTGGTAGGGCTATAGTACTTTGGATGATGGCTGTACAGAGGGACACATGTAACACTGACATAGACTGTTCTGCTTTGGTGTGACTTGGAGTAAGGATTGCGTGATCATATCTGCACTTTCTCTATCATGAAGAAATTGCTGCCTTTACTAAAAGGCTCCGGACTCAGCTGAGAATTGATTAATTCACTCTTTAGATGTCATCACAAGGAACCAGCTCTGCCAGTGACTGTGGGCCAGTCAAGTCAGTGAGAATATCCCTGTCTGATTTGAAGAGGCTCTGGCTCATTTCCATAAGCAGCCTGTTTTACTACATGTGGTATTGCAGAGCAGATTTTTTTCCCGTGAGATCAGATTCAAGGAACCATCTCATCCTTGCTGCCGAACAATGAAAAGTTACTGAAGAACATGCTGCTCATAAATCAAAACTATCTGCTGTGGCAAAATCATATGCTCAAAATAGATTTTCTTGTGTTACATAAGCAAGTTTTAGGACTTCATATGAACCTAGTAGCACATTTTTCCCTATCTGTATTTCTGCATTCCAGATTAATGGGTTGCCTAACAAAACTACCCAGTATTTTTATTTCTATACAAGTCTTTTTCCTTTTGCCTCTACTTTGACCACTAACTAAATATATTCTGCACCCATCTGCAGTCACAAATGTTGTTCTTTGTCATTCTTGAACAGATCCTACATACTTTTTTTTTCTTGGAGTAGCCACAAAATGGTGAGGGTGAATGACCTCATTTTTTTTCCCCCTCCTTAGCTGATTGGCTCTTGCAGGATGGATTAAACCGGCTAGTTTGGCTCTTTTACCAAAACACAGCTCTTCCTGGTCTCTTTTATCTAGATTTTTAGAGGAGGGCAGCCAGAGGGTTCTGCAGAGCCAAGAGGCAGCTCTGAATCTCATCTCTCTGCCTGCCCACCGTGCTGTCATCCTCTGCTACACCTCCTGCTCCAGCCTCTCCTTCGAGGACATTGAGGGGAGGCATCACGAACACATTTGGACAAGCAGTATGGGGAATGTGCCTCTGCCATGTGGATGCTAGTGGGGTCACGGGCAGAAATGGATCCAGAGAACAAGGGTGAGGATTGGATGTTGCAGCCTACGCGATGGCATCTGGCCAGGGCGACATATCCACTCCCTTCATGGGCCTGCGCGGGCAGACCTCCCTGTGACTTTGTTGGGAAATGGATGGGGTGCTGTCCTGCAGTGATTAATGACTCTTTGGCTTCATTTGCAGCTATGACATCCTAAGTTCTGCACAAACACCAAAGAAAGCTAAGCCCTCAGCCCAGAGAACTCACGCCCTGAAAAGGCAAACGAAAAAGATAACCATGGGAAGCACTGTGCAGAGCAGCTTAGATGGCCACAAAGGTATGGGACAAAATCCAGGATGTCCTGGAGTGCCAGGGTGATGTCAGCATTGCTCCTCTTGTGTAGTGCTGAGCCCTCCATGAGGCACCCCACTGCAAATGTGATAGCACATTGAATGACACACAGACAAGGAAAAACCAGGAAACCTGCATTTCCCTAGCTCTGAAGTACCACACCAAATCCTGTTCACATGGGGCAGACACAGCAGCAGGCTGCCCTGAGCGTTAGCACAGCCTGCAGAGGCAGATTCCCACCTGCAGACCACTTTGTGACTTCCAGCCATTGCTGCTTGAGTTTTTCTTCTACTACATGAACTTTGGACCATTTTCAAAGAAGAGCAAGTCATTAAAAGGGGCAAGTTCTTACAGGCAGGTTATTGTGTTGTACAGACCAAGGCCTACCTAAGTCCAGAGTGCAACCTGGTTAAACATCACTTAATTTTTATGTTGCATTTATAACACACAAATATTTGCCTGTGCGCTTTCCATCGGCAACAACAAGCTATTCTCAGAGCAGCTGCTTCTCTGTGCAAGCAATGCCAACCAATGCACCCTTAAACCAGGGGTACACGGCTGCAGCAGAAGCCAGTGCCACCTGGCAAGTTCAGTTTCCATGGAACACCAGGGACAACCTGTGCAAGTAGCACGGCTGTGGATGAGGATGTGCTGAACCAGCCATCTCTGTTTCCCTCTTCTCTCCACTGCCCCTCTCCAGTAAGCTCAACCAGTACCCAAAGCAACCACCTCTTCCAAGTGTCTAGCAGCCTTCACACTGCACAACAGCCCCTGGCAGCACAGGGCACAGGATGAAGAGAGGTCTGGATTCTCATATGTGGTCACAGCAGATGGTGCCAGGAGCCCTCCTGGCTCTGGTCACCACAAACACTTCCTGGAGACTCGGTCATACAGAGAGGAAGCGGGCAGGGAAAAGCAGGAGGACAACCTTGCAGCAAGGTTACCTTTTCAGTACATCTACGCATGTACCTATTACAGGAGGATCTTTCACCACTTTAACTCCAAGAGACAGATGGATAAACATAGTGAAGTGACTCAGATATGACGTCTCTAAATAGTGTTATGGTACAAATGCCAGAGGGCACCACTTTGAGGTTTCCATGATTTTCTACACTGCAGTTACATACATGTCCCTTTTACCGTCTGTACTGGTTCTCGCACAGCTGTCAAATGACATCCCACTTTTCTGAGCTTAAGGGTAGTAGACAGTAAGAGGCAACAGAAACAGATCCTTAGGACTGCAGTTAATCTCTCTGCTTCACTTACTTTATTCTTTTTTTATTCTTCTGGCACAGTATGAGGAAAGTCCTGTGCCCTAAATTACATCAGTCAGCATCCTTGAGAAGTCTGATAAGCTTTGAATTCTACTGACTCGTGGAATGTGGTAAAGGTTTGTTTTGGTTCTGTTGGTGGGAAAGAAGAAATTACATCAGGAAGATGATGCTTAATGTGAAAAAATAAGGAAGAGAGCTTTCCTTACATTATGGACTGAGGCAGTTTTATATGCATTATATTCCTTTCATACGAGATGCTGTAAGATTTTTCAAATATTCTGGAGGAAAATACAAAGCAATTAAAAGCGTGTCAGTGCTCCTTGCAGGAACCATTCTGGCAAGGAAATTTTTACAAGTGAACTAACTGAACTATGGTAGCTTTGAAGCCCATGCTGTTAACAACACAATAAATCCAGGAGTTTAGATTAAGTACTGTAGAGGTTTTGCTCTACTGAATGACTTCTTTGGCCCTGATCAGAGCAGGAATAATGGACCATAAGAGCCCACGATACAGCACAATATAGCCACTGTTACACTCTCTTTTCCCCTCTCATCATACAGCTTGTGCATTTTAGGAAATTAAAAGAAAAATCTATTTTTGCCAAAATTTTTCTATATTGCAAAGAGTTCCAGATGCTTGCATGAACAAACCTTCCCTATAAAGTGAATATTACAGAGCAGCAGAAGAACCCATTCCATTGCCGCAGAAGGGGAGAAGGATCTGTGGTGCGACTAGTTTATTGTATACTTGCAAATGCCCGTTCTCACATACTTTGAAACCCATCTAATAGTAACACTGATGCTCTTTGCTGGTGTTAAGCACGGAATGGGATGTGACTACTCTTTACCAAAAGGCTGAGAAGGTCATGCCTCAGAATGCAAAATACCTCTGACAAGTGCCCACAACGAATCACTTGCAAAGATCATCTTGCGGCTGAAGCACAAGATAGGCAGGCTGAGCTCTGCTCCCAGCGGTTCTGCTCCACGCTTGGTGTGTGACCTACAGCAAGTCACGAATTCTCTGTTCCCATTTCCCCTTTGGTGAAAATGATGACGATGATCATGCCTATTCTCATCAGAAATATGAGTATGTACTCACTAACTTAAATTTCCAAGTGTTTTTCACTCTTTGCAGGAAATACACTGCAAGCATCACTGTCCCAGCACTGTGCCAACATATTATTGAGTCTAACACAAGCGCATCATGAAAACCTCAACCCTACCACACAATATGTATTCTCACAACTCATTCCATAAGAAAGCAGCACCATTCTGGGAAACCTCTGTTCAAATCAGTCAAACAAAGGAGAACATGAAGGCTGGCCAGGAGCAGCACCTCTTCAGGCTTGCTTTTCTTTTTGACTTGTAGGTTCTGCTCACTGTTGCTGGCAAAATATTAAATTAACAGGTTCTTTGACAAATTAAGGTTATCTTTATACTTATATGACAACTTTCCTAGAGCTTCCTACAGTTTTCTACTGCTACTTGCCCAAAGCAATGGCTATGGAAAGTTGTACCCTGTACAACCACTTACAGACTCAGAATTAAGCATGTGTTGGATACAGTGGAAAGACTTTACACATCAGCCCAAAATAAATACAAGTTCCTTGTTTCATGTCCTGTGAATCAAGAGGTCAGAAAAACCTAGGAGCTCCTCCTGGTTTCTGCATGCTGGGAGCGACAGCATGGCAATCTGAACTTCCAAAGTTTGGTGAAGAGTTGAAAAGGTCCCAGGCAATGAACAGATTTCAAAGGGAAAAACTGCACAAAACCCAAATGGCTCCAGAAGGAAGCAAGCATGTAATGGTTAGAGACCAGAAGCAAAGGTGCGAAGAACACTGAGGTGTGCTCTTCGTGCTGCATTGATCACAGCTGAACACCAGGGCACGAAAAAAAAAGACAGACACAGAGAATACCAAGGATGTAAAAATCAGTTTTGAAATTCGCAGGCTTATTCATATGCATATGGAGAACACCTGGAAAGCAGCAATTTAAGAGAAGCCTGAGAGTTAGGGGTGGACAACATAAAACGTATGTTTTAGAGGGGAAAAAAAGGCCTGTATGGTTTTAGGCAACATATTTAGGACCAGGGATCCAGAGAAAAGGCTCTCAGGACTATGTGGTCAGACATTAAATTGTAAGCTGTAGACAGTAGAGGTTTTTTTGGTTTGGTTTGGTTTTTTTATCTTCTTTTTCTTGAAGCTGCACCTTGCTCTCAGGGAACCCAGCCACAGCACTACGTTGAGAGAAGCTCTTAAAATTACATTACTTATCAAGAACAGCGAAACACGGAGAAACACTAGAAGTTCAGATGAAAGAAATACAAACGTTAGTGAGGCTGCCAAACATTGATTAATAGAGGAAATAAAGTGTGGGTAGCACGGGATTTTTAAACAGCCTGTCAGTCTAAAACAGTCTAAATAACCCAAAGGGGCAGGAATCATTTTTAAGCTGTATAATTAGAAAAAGCAAAACAAGATTCTGCACATTTAAACCACTGTAGGAAACCCAGTGTATGCCGTTCACAAGGCTCAGCAAGAGCTGGCTGTAGAAAATGGTCTTTCCGAAAGCAGCGGAAGACCAGCAACGATCCCAAGTGCAAAACACGCTGACCATCAGCCACCTGGCATCGCACTAAACTGCAACAAGAGCACACACTTTGTTTGCTAACAACCACAGAGCCAAACCTCGCTCAGATCCTTCCCGTTTGGAGGAAAGGATTTGGCTGCTCTTTAGCGGCAGCAGACCTAGGATTGGGGGGTTTGGCTCTTGGCTCTGTCACGAGAAGCACGTGAACCTCCAAGGGAGCCGGTCCGAGCCTCAGTGTCCGATCCGTGGACACTGTGTAACCCCGTGTAACCCGGGGTTACAATGCCGGGATGGTCAGAGAGCAGGGGGGGCTGAGAAGCTGTACCTGCGCAGACCCTACGCGCTCGTCCCACGTCTGAGGGACAAGTGTGCTCACGCTCTCTCGAATAAATCTGTTCCGTAGGGTGGAGTCCGCCTTATTTTTACTCTACATGCAAATTATATCCCTCAACAACCTCACTGCAAATATTTTCTGGTTTCTCACACCCTGCCCTGGGCAAAAGCAGGCTGTTTTCCATGCAGATCCTCTGGCTTCCTGTGGAACTTTGGTTTTCGACAACTTTGATTTTAAAGAACCGAGAGAAGCTTGTGAGACAGGGCGTCTTGCTGGATAAAAACAAAACCAAAACTCAAACTTACAAGAAGGGGGGAAAAAAGGCAGGCGAAGCTGCTGTGCTAAAACCCCGCTCCGCCAGTGCCGGCGGCGCTGGATGCCTCGGGCTCCGACCTCGCCGTCTCTTCCAAGCACCGGGACAAGCAACAAACCTCTTCGGGTGACATGCGACACCCACTTTCCCCCTCCGGCGGCTCCCAGGCTTACCTGTTTGCCAGCGGCAGCGAGGCAAAGGAGAAGGAGCCACCAGCCTGACGGGACGGGCATGTCTGGGTGTCCGTCTCTGCCTCCTCCTGTGGCTCCTTTTCCTGCCACTGAAGAGAAACTAGATCCTTCCAGCCAAGCTCCCGCGCCCCGGCAGCAGAGCGAGGCACATTTGAGCTAACTACTTCTCTTTCTTCCTTTCCTTCCTCTCAGCTACAGAGGGGAGAAGAGAGAAGAAGAAGAGAAAGGAAAAAGAACTAAAAAAAAAAAAAGGCGCCTGGCTGTAGTTCCCACAGCATTTCCTCAGACTTGACATGCGGGCTTTTTTTTTTTTTTTTCTCCCATCTTTTTGTCCCTCCCTTTCCTTTCTCCACCTCTTTTTACAAGAAGTTTAGTCACTATGCCTACGTCCCTCCTCCTGGCAATGCCGAGTGCTTTCCCGGTCAATCCGTCTCGGCAGGGCCGTCCGTCCACCTGCACCCCCCGGCGCTGTGCCCTCCCGTTCGAGCCCTCCTCTTGTCCAGGAACTTCCCTCGCTGAGCATCTGCGCTGGAATTGTTGCCTTCTCCTCGCCACTCCTGGATATTGCCTGGCACTGTCAGAGGACATCTTGGGCCTCAGGCAGCCTCCCACCTCGCCCTCCTGATCCGCCCCGGCACAGGCGCCCTCCTTCTGGCATCTGCCCCCAGCCCTGAGGTCATGCTCCTGCCCCATCCCCAATCCCACCTCTGTGCCCGTGCAACAGCCCTGTGGGGGCCACCCTCGGCGTCCTGGGCACGGCTCAACTCCCTCCCGCTCCCATGTACTTTGCTTTGGCTGACGGCGGGAACCAGTGGATGGGATTGCTGCCAGAGGGGAAGAAAAGCGGAAGATGTGCTTTGGGAGCTCTCCCAAAACGCTCCACCCAGTGCATGGGTCCTTGCGACCTGGCTCGGAACAGTGCAGAGTGGCCTCTTGACCCCAAAACAGACTCGGTTATAATCACCACCACCAACGCTGCGGCAACTGCCTTGGCTGTCAAAAGAGCGGCTGCAGCTGGTGGCGTGCCGGGAGCAGCCTGCGATGCCCGTCGTCTCATAAAGGGAGCAGGAATCTTCTGGGAGGGGAGGTGGGGAGAGGTGGGGGGTGGAGGATAGGGCAGCACAGATTTACAGGAGCTGAGCAGAGCTGACTTCATCAATACAAAAGCTTCCCTCCTGCTCTGTGCTTACATGCCGTGAAATAAGATGGAAGCATGACTCTGACTTAAGCAAAGAAGGAAGTTGTTCTTTCGCTTATGAGTTTAGGTTTAACCCTTGATCAGGAAAAAAACCCCCTATTTATTAGTTTCTTTATATTTTCAAATAAATAAATACATTCATGCACAAAAGATTAAAGGAATATAAAAAAACCGCATCCTTCATCTGTGGTGCTATGGTCTGATTTCTGTCCAGAGGAGCAATATACTCAGGACAGAAGGGGCTGCAAGATTTTTCTCTATGGAAGGCTGTTTGCACAGCAAAATGAAGCTGTGACCTTAACTTAATCTCTACATCGTTTCGAGGGTCTACAAAGCTTTTTAAATTTTCCCGAAGTTCCTTTCAACACTTGACACACTCAATTGTCCTCTGTGCTCAAGCAGGTCTTGGTGTCTACATTGCTCTGCCTGGTGTCTGACGCAATGTGGCTGTTTGGCACTGGTGACCCCACCGTGGGTTTGATGCTCCACAGTGGGCTGTGGGACAAAACAGTACAGCCTGATAAACCTGGCTTAGGGACAGCAGCTGCCCCTGATGCCCTCATTCTTCTGGAGGTGAATGGGCAAGGGTCATGCTGATGGGTTTTAGCAAGCCACAGAGCTTGCAACTGCAGCGTCAGAGCCCTGTGAACCTGCCAGAGGAGTTGAGGTCTCACCACACTTGGGCTGGACAGGCTACAGTTCTGGTACCGAGCAGAAATTGAGTTGGGAGAGAGAGAGGTAGGAGGGATGGCTCCAGGACCCAGCTTGCTTGTAGGCAACAAATACAAAGCCAACTTCACCAAGAGTTTTGCAAGGTAAGGTCTGACACATGGGCAAGGTGCATACTAGGCTGCTGGCAGAAGTGTTATTCCCTGTTGGTCCTGGAGAGAGCCCAGTGAGACAGAGGGGCAGTGGTGGGGGGAGATCCTCCTGACAGAGCCACGGAAAATTTGTAGCCCTGTGCCATCCAGGATGTTTCATGGTATGTTTGTATTTATGGTACAAGGAAATGTTGTTTGTTTTTTTTTTAAACAGAACAGTCTGTTAACTCTCTTCCCCTTTTCACATTTAGCACAACACTGAGGCTATAGTCTGTGTTTCTTTACCAGCTGCTCCTTTGTACCACAGATTTACAAGAGCAAACTCACACTCCCATGAGCAGTTAAATGTGTTATTGGATCACTCTAAAGGTGTCAAGTAAAGGGTTTGAAGGCATTGAGTAAAGCCAAGCCCTGTGCAGCTCAGAGGATCTCCAGATTGTTCAGTGTTGCATGTCAGCTCAATTACTTTTGCATTCTCACCCCTAATCCTGCCTGAAGTATTTCTTGTTCAGGCTGAAATTTCTCTCATTTTCTACCACTATGTGAAAACAGCCTCTTTTTGAAAGCTCAGACATTTTCCTCTGAGTTAAATTTTATGTTTCTGAGCCAAAACCCACAGAAGCCACCACTGGGTGCTTTACAGTCTTAATTATGGATTGCAGTAGGTTGTTAGAAACTAACATATGAATGTTAGAAAATATGAATTGGGGAATGTATAGCACTGTCAATTTGCTCGTATTTATCAAATATATAATTCTATGTAGCACAAATAAAAACAAAATATTGACACAAAAACTAGTTTGTCATCTTTTTCTAGAAAAGCTTTTTTTTTTTCCTATTACAGAACACTAATTTTTCAACTACCTTTGCAAAGCATCTATTTCAAATAAAAGCAAAATGCTCAAAATATTAAAAAGTTTCAAACTTAATGATGACATTTGGGTGCCTCTTTTTTCTGTTCACCACTATGGCATGCAAGCCTAAACTGGACTAGCCTTTGGGAAGCTCTTATTAAAGAATCACAAAATTAACCAGGTTGGAATAGACCTTTGAGATCAAGTCCAACCTGTTACCTAACACCATCTTATCAACTAACCCATGACACAAAGTGCCACATCCAGTCTTTTTTAAAACACTTCCAGGAATGGTGAATCCACCACTTCCCTAGGCAGCCCATTCCAATGTCTAATCACTCTGTGAAGAATTTTTTCCTAATGTCCAGCCTAAACTTCCCTGGTGCACCTTAAGACTGTGTCCTCTCATTCCATCACTGTTTGCCTCAGAGAAGAAACCACCCCTCACCTGGCTACAACCTCCTTTCAGGGAGTTGTAGAGAACGATAAGGTCTCCCCTGAGCCTCCTCTTCTCCAGGTTAAACAACCTCAGCTCCCTCAACTGCTCTTCACAGGGCTTGTGTTCCAGAAGACAGATGGAAAACCAGGTGCAGCCTTAGAGGTGCGACAGAATCAAAATAATACCTTGGATAATTTCAGGATCCCTTCTTTGGCAAAGCCTACCCTGAAAAACAAACTGTGAGCCTGGTTGACCACTTAGCAGGTCTGCAGCTAGCACAGATCTATTCTTACCTCCTTCTTAGAGAGAGAGAAGTGGGTAATGCATGCTAAATGCTATTTTAAAAGAAGCACATCAATGTGATACTTCAAGTTTTGTAGCTGTATAAAAATTAAACCCCTCCAGTATCAGTGTAAAATAGGAGCTTAGATAAATTTCAACTAATGCCCAGTCAATCCCTGAGTTTGACTTCCATTTTTCCAAAACTTTCAACCCCAAAAGCAAGCAAAGGTAAGGAATGGTTTGGTACGTACATGTTGACTGGGGCATCTGAGCAGCACCTGTAGACTCGTGTTCACATCCCCTGCTGTTCCTTCACTTTATCCATGCCACTGAATTCCCCTTGCCCTTAGCCAAACACAAACACCAACCCCTCATGATGCCCCATTTACCCAGAAGGGAGAATCAGAAACCTTGGTGTTAAACCTAGTTCTTCAAAACAATATGATGGAAACCCAGGTAGAGAAGCAACACTGAAAATGCACATGGTTGCACCCCAGGTTGCCTTTTCACATGCGCAGGAAGGCTGTGAAGGAGTTTCCATTCCCTTGCCTCTCACATGCCTTCAAGGAATGGGGATGAGATGAAGGGTTTTGATCAATCAAGATCAACATTTTTCTCTCATTATGCATCACAAAGGTTGGTTGGGGCTTCAGATTCTGGACTGAATACAAGCTTTGTGAATACGAGCACCTGCCTCTCAGCAGGTGAGTGAGAAAGCAAGTGCATGTGCAAAGTCAGAGCTCCCGGAAAGATCCCTCTAAATCTGGGGAATGTTCTGGGATCACAGTGCAGCTTCTGGAGTACAATACACGGAGTCTGTAATTGGGCCAGGGAGAAAGGCTTCCTCCAACTGCCTCATCACCTGCCACAGGTAGGGAGCCCTACTATATGACTCAATATGTGGAGCATTCTACACTGGGCTAGAGAAAAAGTTAAAAAAACAATCTGCACATTCTAGCACAGGAGGCTCTAGTTTTAGTTGAGAACTCAAGCTATTAAAATAAATCTCTTTAAAAAATATAAGTCTATTATTAAAAAAAAAAAAAATCACACACAAACCCATGCTGTCAACTTAAAACAGTTTTCTTCCTGTGAAAGGCAAGTTTCCACAGCAGACTATTCCCCAGTCTACTTAAAATTTTCAAATGTATAAATATTTCCCACGACACACACAAACAACTATAATAAAGCTCCTTAGTCACACTGGTGTGGTTTACACAACACACCTTTTACAATCCCACAAAAATGTAGCAGTGCTAAAGACATGTCAAAAACCTCAAGTCTGCAGCATTCAAAAGAAAAAAGCTCACAACCAGTCACCACTAGTATGTCAAATATTTGACATACTTGCAAGCAGACACTGAGCTGATAGGTTATCATCACCCACTGTGGCAGTAACAGTGCCTGCATACTTCTGGAAGGAAATACAAACTCATGGTGAATTTTTAACTTTGAATATTTGTTTGTGTTTATAAGACATGCCTGATGACCTCCAAGACTTGAGTCATATATTCATCCTTAGGACAACAGCAATACTGGCATGAAACCGAGGAGCTCGCTCTGACCTGCAGAGTACACATCAAGTTCTATCCAGCCTGGAGATGAGTCTTTTAGGATGGCAAACACCCATCAAGCCCTCAGTGGGACAACTAAGACCTTAACTCCTGTTGCAACACCCTATTGCCGACTCCACAGAGCCACCCTGTCATTTTATCTAACAGTGCACTTAGAGATCTTGAACTTCTTTGAAGGCTCACCAGAATACTGAGATGACTCACACATACTTAGATCAATAAGGTGCATTCATCTGTCAGCAAAGGATCAAATTTAAATGAACTCTTACTGCCTATTAAATGCTAAGGCTGCTTCTTCCCTGTTGCCACTTCCCCCTCCTCTTGCACAATATTTAAAGGGAAGGTGCAACATGCCTGACAGAAAAGCACACACATGATCCTATAAGGCACATGGTTTGCTACAGTCACTTCAGCAGGACTCCACTGTACTGCCTCCACTTCCAGTTAAGCTGAAGGGGTCTCTCAGGTGCTGGGGAATTGAAAAAATTCCCTGTGAAAGTTGTAATGGTTTGGGTTAAAACCACAGGGGAAGACAAAGGAAAAAAAATAACTCCTTCTCCTATGCCTACATTTTGGCTGGGAGGAGTAGCCAGGTTATCAAGGTTACTCTTGCCTGGGTCTTTTTCCCATCAGCCCGGGAGACCCAGAAGGAATGCTCGGAAGGGGGGCTGGACTATATCTCTACGTCGGAGGGCACGCTCTCTCTCCTTTTCCCCGGGAACTCTAAACTGAAGGCATCTCTTCTCAATACGGCTTTTGGAGGACCTTCCCTTCCCCGCCGGACTTTCTGCTGCCTGTTGTCTCATCNGCAGGGCAAAGAGCAGCAGCACAAGACAACAGTAACAGTAATTTAGGGAATGACAGTAGTCAAATACACTGCAAACACACAGTATTTAAATGGTAGAGTAAAAAGCCATCTACCTCTGGGATGGCAAAGTCAGAGGGCAGGGTACAGACCAGCCTGGCATATGGTGAATGAGGGACACAATGAAGAGCACGTGCAACACCATTGCTGGGAAATGAACCAGACAGACCACTGCCATATGCTGTTGGCCCTTTACAGCAACTGGTGAGTCACTTTTTCAAATCACTGACTTGTACAGTAGAACTACTCATGCTTGAAGTTTCTAGGAAATAGAAGTCCTCAGCCTAAGGAAGTATTTCACCACATCAGAAGTGTGATGGACATAGTGCAGATGCCTCCAAAGACAGAGACCATTTACCACTGACTTGCCCGTTACAAACTTTACAAGAAGAATCCTCTTTTCCTATAGCTTATCTGTATAGATGAAACCTGACCAGCACTAAACCTAATGGCAGAACACCTTATAAACAGCGTCTCTGGAAAAACGATTACTCATTCATGGATACTCATCAAGACTAGTTAACACACAATATATTCGGATTCACTGCTAATATCAGGACCTGAAGAGCCTAGTAATTCAACAACTGCACTCCTCTGGGCCTTTGTTGAGCTGCTTTATAGTCTAACCCAAATTAGCTACGTATCTGAATGTATTTACTAGAAACATTAGTCAAATCCACACTGCAAAACACCAAACCAATTTCCTTTAAGTCTTGTTGCCTGCAGTCCTGTAATTCATCAGCATTTATAGCCAGTGCTGGAAAGTCTGTGATTCCACCCTGGATCAGTGCCATGCCAATCAGCTTGCTGTATCAGCACATGAATGACTTTCTGCTGCAACCTTTGCTGCTTCTTCATGGTTTACTTAAATATCAACAGCAGTAAGTTCCATAAAGGAAATTACTTACAAAATTTTGAATCCATGATACTCGCCTTTATAAATGCACTAAAATATAGAGCAACTGAACATGGAGCCATTTACACTGTCACAATGGAGAGAACAGAAATATTCCACACTTCTGCTTTTCTGTACTGTTTTGAATCACCTCATCATCCATATGTAGCAATGAATTCCCACAATGTAGTACAAAAACTCCTCCTTGTTCTTCACAGCAGATGTTTTTCATACCTGATTTTAATATTTCAATCCATCAAGATTCCTCAGTTTCTCTAGCCCTGAATTAATTCAAATACTGTTTTTAGTTCTCCTAACCAGAATATACTATTATGTACAACAACAGCAGCATTTTTTTTTTCTTCTTGGTGCACAAGGGGAGAGGGAAGAGAGAAGATTGAGCACCTTTTCTTAAAGAGCTCCCTTTATTCACCTTGGTTAGAAGATAGGAAGAGTAATTTGCCTAATTTATTGTTTTAGAAAACAGTATTTCAGAACAAAATAAAGGCATAATATCAATCAGCCTTATCTCTAATACTTAGATCATGAACACTCATTCAGGCAGCTGTGTATCTCCAGCCCACTGATCACCCTTGCTTAAGAACACAAGAGTCAATATTTTAGACACTAAAATTCTGAAATTTCACTAGGGGCGACAGTACGAGACCTTCAGCATATTTTCTGTTTCAAGCCAACACGTTGAAGAAGTTCAGGCAATGCCAATAAAGCCAACATTTTGTTTTTTTACAGAATCCTTACTCAGACTAAGCCATAAGGAATTAACACTTACGGGATGGATTGCTTTCCATGCTGCACAGCCAACTGCATTCTTTTAACAAAGCTTTTTTCCCCCAAAAGCTTCATTTAAATTGTTTTTAATAATAATAGAAGGGGAGGGGGGGAAGTTAATTTAAAATATTCTGGTAATTCTCTTCTTTAAAGAAGTCTCTTTTTTCCTTCCCAATTCTCAATGCTACAGTGCCACAGCTAGGAGGAAAAAAGAAAAAAACACAAATATCCCCAAACCCCACAGAAAACAACTTATTGCAATCTTCCTGAAAATCTGTCAGTATCTGGCAAACTATTAAACATTTTTAAAAACTCCTGCAACCAATATATACTAACATATACCTGAAGTTTAGGAGGCAAAACTCCTGAAGAGAACCTTCATTTTAAGTTTGCTGCCTAGACAGTTATTTTTTCACCTCAGTAGTTACTGTGCTGGTCTTCCTCACTCAAAATTCCTACAACTGGTATGAAGCTGACCCTTGACTAGCAAAACCTCCATTTTGCAAGGGGCTGGAGAGATTGGACCTAGTTGGGTAAAGATGATAGGCTTATACTAACAAATTAAAGAGTCTTATCCCGCAATCATCCATAGTTAAACTCCTGTCAGTTTTTTGGCTTGTGCTGATTGGAAAACTTGCAAAACACTGGATGTAATCCAGTGTAGGTGAACAGCAACTCTCGCAGCTGCACTGCTTTGGAAAGTAGAGGTTTAACCATAAAGCAGTCATTTTGGTCTCATGACTACAAAGCTGTCTCTGGCACTGCAATTGCTGGAACAGACAGAAAGAGGATAAAGAAGAAAAAGAGAGGAGGAGACCCTGCAAGAAAATGGCAGTCAAGTCATATGCACAGAAAGATAGGAAATGTAGCAAGTTCAGTGCTATGTAAAAAGAGTTAACACTAAAGAATTTCTGCACATTAGGCCTCTCTCCTGTAACAGCTGTTTTGATCCGATAATCTTTTTTGCAGAAGACTAGAAGTAACAAGACAAGGCAGGTGTACAAAACTCTTTATTGACAACAGAACAATAGAGAGGAACATCACCACTTGCCATTCCTCAGGAATGTCTCCATTTCATAGTCAGTCTGCTAAAAATATACTTTCATGGTAACAAGCAACACGAAGGCATGACGCTGTCTGTAACTTCAAGAAAAGTGTTTAATCAGTGCAGTGTAAAGGAACCAACAGTGTGCAGGCCCTGTCACAATACAACCATAGCAGGAGTAGTATATCCAGAGCCAACAGATACAGACACGAAGCAGTCAGAAGCCTCAAGTTATGTCCACTATTTCCATCTAAGGGCAGTACCTGATGTGCTGTTCCATCCATGTTCTGTTTCAGAAGTGAATACTTTATTCCCTCACACCCTTTGCTTCCCCTGTCCTCAAAGATGTTAATACTTCCAATGGATTGGTATTGTGTCAGAGAATGCCCGAGCTTTTATATTTTGCTACCTCATTCCAGTTCATGCATGCACTTGAGTTTGCTTTCAGAAGCTTGCATGAAATAAAGAAGGGGGAGGGGAGGAAGTGCTGCAAAAGTAGAAAAGGATTTTGTTAATGCTTCCTTGCTAATAAAAATATTTGGTGGTTGTTAAATATACTCCTTGTGATGACATTTTCAAAAAGTGTGGATGCAGTCTTCTTTTAACGAAACAGCACCTCAAACTCTCTCAACATAATTTTAAATACTCCAAATGAAATTTAAATCAAAATTCAAATCTATACAACAAAAGATCTTAATTTTAGTTTTCACAGTACCCAGAACTGCACACTGAGTGGAAGATGAAAGCAGGCTCTCTCCTGCATTGTTTCCTTTGCCTGCAGAACTGTACTGGGGACCATGTACACTACCTTACACATTTATTAACATTTATTGATTTATCATGTTTTTCCTTAATGGATGTGCTTGTGGATGTGTAGACTGGTTGTTAAAGTGCTTTAAAATAAAACAAAAACTCCAACAAAAGAAAACATCCCTCAAAAAAGCCACAATAGATGTGAGAATTTTATCTGAAGGACTTTGTACAGCATTTACAATGTCAGCATAAAGCATCTGAAACATGAGCATTCCTTGCAGACTGATGCAGTGCAAGCAGTCTCATACATTAGATACTGCAATTC
>VYZS01102638.1:2469-13439 GCA_013400695.1 Neodrepanis coruscans
GCCTTTTATTCTTGGGCAAGCAAAATTTGAATTTATCTACCGTACTTTAAGCTTTCAGATGGCGACAGTTGTGCCTAGTTAGTGAACCTTGTAGAGATGCTGAGACTACTAATGCAGGCTCAGTGATAGATGAACCTGGTGCACGACTTTCAAGAATTGGATTTTTGTTCAGTCAGCTAAGAATGTGGGCAGACCAAGCTCCTGTCTCTGCCCAGCTAGACAACAGTGGGTTGACTTCTCTGATGGAAACAGATACTCAAGTGAAGGGTAGTGTAGAGGTAGAAGAGAAGAAAGAGGGATGAAAGAGTGCAATGAGGTAGGATGAGAAAATATTTTGGAAGAGACAGAAGAAGAATTAGGAGATAGGAAAAATCAGGAGATATTTTTTCAGAGATTTAAAAATAAAATCCAATCTCAAAGATAACAGACATTTGAAATTTGACTTGCATCTGAGGGAGGCACAAGTGAAGAAGGAACAAGGGGATAGAAGAAAGGACATACAAGAAGTCTGTGGGAACAATCTCTTCTGAAAAGAGAAGTGTGTAGGTGTGAATGTTGCTATTCATACATCCTAGAAAAAAGGGGCCATATTTAACTGTACAGCATTCAATTTAGAATTTTTTAAACCTGCTTATCTAATACATTTATATTTTTTACACCTGAATTCTCGTGTGGTCAGTGTGAATTTGGGTACTTAAATATCTCTTCATCAGGACTTACCTGTATCTTATGCTATTTTACTATAAACCAAGGTTTACAATCTGATTTGGCACATTTTTAAACACTATTGCTTTTCAAATGAATGAGAAAGTGCCTTGAAACGCATGAAGAATTATTGTTCATATTGATAGACCAGTAAGGAAATAACATTCTAAGGGTGGAAACTGTAGTGTAGGATAGGGCAGCATCTCAAAAACAATTTAGTTTTACAAGTCAGAAGGCACAAGTCATTTCTGTTACAAAAGCCTAAACCCAGTCTCAGATNTAAACCTCTGGAAAATGGATTATAAAAAAATGGAAAAGCTTGCAACTAGTGTCCTTCTCTCTTAGCAGTCTTTGCCAAAAAATAGAATGGATTACATGATGAGTTGCCCAAAATTAGAAAGGGTTATGTGAAAGGGTATGATAGTGTTTGACAGCTACAGCAGTGGTATAGAATCTCACCTATTTTCTGTCAAATAATGGACACTTTTGTCAATTTAATGTCAATTTAATAATTCCACTAGAAACATCAATAATCAAAGAGTAACTCATTTTGACAATACCCCTAAAACAATAGATAGCTGGGACACCATTGTGTATCTAAAACGTGAATAATTACAGTGAAGTTACATATCTAGTGTAATGCAATGTATATCTTGAAATACATGTAGGCTGAAACCAAAATGCAAACTTGGCAAGACATTAATTTAAGTGACACATGAAGACCTGTTCATTTTACAATTAAATCCTTGATGTGTCTATTTTTATGAAGTTCTACCTTAAAAAAAAATTGACTTTAGATGAAAAGTATTAAATGCTGTAAGTGCCTTTTAGTAGCAATTCAATACATGTTGTTATGCTGAACTGATTCAAGGCTAACTATGCCCTGCAGTGGTACAAACCGATCTCACCTCAACGATTTTAGAGCAGCTGTTACTGCCATACTAACTAAAATAAGGTACTTTTGAAAAAGGCCATGTTTTGCTTCAAGTCCTGGAGGAAACTGAATATAGGGAACCTACATGATTGTTGTATCCAGTAATATTGGTGACAAAACTGTAACCTTACTTCTAACCCCCATATCATATTTGGACTTAGCTGTAGGATGTTGAGAAGGAGACTATGATATGATGATTTTTGGAATTAACTGCAATGTCTTGGAGGGTTTTCTTCTTGCTGCAATTGAATTTAAGACATCATTGCCAAGTATTTGCCTCATATTAATGTAAAAAAGTTATCAAAGCTTTACAGTACCTTCTTTGAAAATAGGTGTATGGTGGTGATTAACAAACAGACCTTTATTCATTGGAAATGTTTTGTCTTGTCCTAGTATTTAACAGGTGTTTTCAGAGGAAGGAGTAACTCAGTTCATAGCTAGACTACAGACACATATGCTGATGCACAGGATGCAGGTCTGTATAAGCTCGTCAAAGACTACCGGGGAGAAGAAATGTTTTTTCTTTCCCTGCTCTGTTTTGTGTTCTCTGTTAATCTGCATCTTCTGTTCCTCTGTAGCTGTGCTTGGCTGCAGAGCCAGTGAATCAACTTGCTTTCTTCTCTGGGTCCTTTTTAACCAGATAAGTGATCTAGCCTACTTGACCACGTGGCAGCATGGTCATTAATTTTAACGTAAAGGAGTCAGCAGTGGTCTAGGGCAGGACAGCTTCTTGCAGCAACAAAAAAGCACTGAACATTCAGGTAGCAATAATTATGCATATGAAAAATGCCACAGAGAAGAGTGCTACATGTCAGAGAAATGGCATAAACACTAACTTAAGCTGAACTTCCTGGCTGGCTGTCGATGAACACTGCTACCTGTCAATGCCTGTCACTGGCACAAGTATTCCAGCATTACAGAGACAGAAAAATACCATATCTGCTTCCAGTGGCCTATCGTCTCATCTCCAATATACTGCTTGCAAAGGTAGAACTAAATGCAGGTCTGCAAAACCTTTTGTTCTCCTCTGATACAAGTGTAGATGAAAGTAAGTTATGTGGAAAGAGTTTATAATAAAAGCAAAGCACAACGTTTGTCTTTTATTTCATAGATGAGAATTATTTATGGCACAGATACACATAGTTGAAAATTTCAGTATTATTGAATGAAAGTCTAATAGGAGAAAAATTCTCTTTCCGTGGTATACAATGTGAAAGGGCAGATTTCAAGGGTTATATACCTGGACTGATTCCCAGACCCTGGAAGAGATCTGAAATATGGTTTCCCACACACTCCTGATGGGCATGTATAAGATGCAGAAAACACCAAGTTATCCCACATTGTAGCAATTTTTAACTACTGCAGTAGGGAATGTGACACCGTGCTTTCTGCTGGTGATATTGGTGTCAGATTCAGCTTCAAGAACCTGATTAAGCTGGTCTCTTCCTCTGCTGTGGAAATCTCTGTGTCCTGGATAATAGAGTGCCCATGGCTACAGACCAGCTAAGTCTCCTCTTTCTTCTTTCACTCAAATGACACACTTCTTCCCCAAAAGACCACTAACTGAAATGCAACTTTGAGACAACATGCTTATCCAAACTTGTTCACTGAAAGACAAACTATGACTCTCAAGAACAACAATAGCACTTAAAATACAGGGGAACAACCTTCTGGGGATATATTTAATCATAGAGACTGCGAGCAGTGAAATTTTTAAAGAAGAGTTTGAGAGGAAATAATACTGTGCTTGATCCTGTGTCTTCAGAATCAATAATCTTTTTCCAAGCATAAGATTTGCTTCAGATGAAAGTTATTTCTCTTATGTTCTAATAGGGTCACTTGTGTGAAGTTAGGCTCCCTGGTGATCACACACACAAGCTGTGTTCTGTCACAGGGCTTCTCATGAAGAAAATTTCTGACATTTCATCTCTGTAGCAGCCAGCTGGGATATGATTTATGGCTTCATGTTTGGTATGGACTAAGAAATCAAAAACTATTTTCCACACCCTGTATTTTACTTTACTGAAAATCTTCCAGCAAATATGTTGTGTAGAATCTCAAATATGAATGGAAGATTCACATCATTTATTAGAACTTTAAACAAGTTTTAAAATACAACTTTTCAATTGCAAAATATTCTTTGTTATAGACATTGGAGAAACCTGTGATATATTGCTATATGAATGTGGTAGGGAAAAATAATCAAGCCACCCAGAGGTGATGTTTTTTTCTTCCTAGGAATGAGGTTTCTTAAGGGCAGGAACACCTGCAGGCTGTTCCAAGTCTCTGGTAAGATGATTAAAATCATTGTCTGTGACAAAGGTAATGCTACGCAGAAACACGGGAGGGAGAGATCATTTTATCTAATGTTCTGGTTTGCACTGGCAGTAGAATTTGGGACCATGAGTGTGCAGAGGCAAACAAGTACCAGTGGCCTTTGCTGCCAATTATCCCTAACTACTTAATTGCTCTGTTTTCCCGTAGTGTCCCGAATTATGGTTGTTCAATGCATTCCTCTTGTGCAGATACACACACTAATTTTGCAAGACCCTGTAGGTCTCCTCTACTTATGCCACTTCAGGTGTAGCTTAGTGAAAAGGCTTTGTTTAAAACACAAAGAGAAGAGATGAGTTACTCCAAGGTAGATACTCTGACTTCTTTCTGAAATACAGATACGACCTTTTTAGAAGCTCATCTCTTAATCTCTTATCTTTGGATCTCATCTTCTCTGATGGTCTTTTTCCCTGAGATATGACTTCCTTTGTGACCTAGTAAAAGTCTCCGTAAATCAGAGATGCAGCAAAACATTTGAAATTGCTGCAAAACAACTCTAAACATGGAAAAACGCACATTCAATCAAAAGAAATGGAACAGTGAGATCTAGCTGTGATAAACCATGAAAATCAATTTTTCAGATACAGTCTGTGTAAATACCTCTCTCATCTACAGAACAAAGACAGTGTTAGTGATAGTAATATGTGTCTGAAATCCAACGCTGTCAAGGTTTTTTTCCTACTTGTTCTCCACAGCACTGATAAATTGGTGTGCATTCCTGTACAATCTATGTGGAAGATTCAAATTACACAGTGTTTGCCAAACCTGACACTTGGTCAAAGAACTACTTAACAGAACTAATACAGGGCCTAGTGATCAAATGACAGAGTCTTGAAAAAGTGTCATTATCTGTTTGATGAGTGACAATTTAAGTCTCAGTTTGCTGCTGGTCCCTTTGGAAGGACTGAGGCTCCAAAAACATAGTTAATAACTTGTCCATATTCTAAGAACTGCTAATTAGTTGTTCATATAGGCATAGGATTTTAGAATATTACCCCCTGAAAGTTAAGTGCAAAAAAGTCTCCATTCCTTTGATACAAGGAAGTGTGTGACTCACGGAGAAAGGTAATGTTGCTACTGCATGGTGGTAAGAAAAGGTCACCAGTGCAGAATCCATATAATGTGTAGGAATTTTTACAGAAAATAAACATTTTGATCTTGAAGAAAAGATTGACTACAGGTGGTAAATATAGCACTTCAATACTGCCCTTTGTTTTGTCTTCAAGATCAGAGAAAGGTCAGTGAAAATGCAGGAAGAATCTGTACCTCTCTGCCATTCCATCTCAGTGATTAGGATCTGCTTTGGGCAGCTGACTTCCAGTCATACGATATTGCTGTATGTATGGAAGCAAAGAACATTCCTCTGTAAACTCTAGCCATTCAAATTATTTCTAGTCTAAAATCATATGCAATGCTAGAACTAAGACAAAGAAAGCACAGTTGGGTTTTCATAGCACATTTTCTGCTAAGCTGCAGCAGGAAGAACACGTGACTATCTAGTAAGCAGTACCTTCTGCATTACTATCAAAAACTGAAATTGTTTTTAATAGTTCTAGGGTTTGGTGGTTTTGTTTTTTGTTGTTGTTTGGTTTCTGTGTTTGGGGGTTTTTTTGGTTTCTTTGGGGGGTCGTTTGTTTTTTTTTTTCTTCCCTCTCCTCTGTAGCTTGTTGTTTCAAAATAACAATCAGGAGTCTGGAAAAAACAAATGTCAAATTGACAATACTCTGATCATACTGCCCTACTTCCTACTGACCTACTTCCCCTTTTGTTTGGAGGTACACGAACAGAGAGCTAGGAGAAGAGGTAGAGAAAAACTCCAATTAAAATCAACATACCACTTTCTTAAGTTGTTACAAATGCTGGTATAACAAACTTGCAGTGTGAGGTATTCTTATAATCTGCAGTATTATATCAATGCCTTCTTTTATCTCAGTTGCTGAAATTTGTCACTGCCATGGTGTCATAATTACAGGGGTCAGGACCAGTTTACCACCATGGGGGTATAAGTAGACTGTATTTCCTACACCCTCTATGTAATTTCTGATTGATTGTTAATAATGAATAATTCGTAGCAGCTGCCCAGGGCACACCTGACACCTCAGGGCACAAGAGATATGGATTAAGAGACAAATCTTGAGAGGTAGGGGAGTGCTTTTACACCAATGACTTCGTTGTGATAACTCCCCTCTGGGGAGGCATTAACACCTTCACACCAGCTGGAGGGGTCCTCTCTGTGAATGGACCCAGCTGCACTGCCCCAATCATCAGAGTCCAGAAATATCTCATGAATCACAGAGTTAAACCACCCTTTGTGAAACTCCCTGGGTGGGGTACTGGGCATTCCCACCTGAACCTGAGCATATATAATCTTCAGGTTTTGGGACTCAGGGTACTGCTGGTATGATCCAGAGGAGGAAGAGAACTTCAACAGGACTATGACTGCCACTCCTGGGGAGACTGTGATCATTACTTTAACAGAACTGTGACCATCATCCTGACTAACAGGTTTCCTTGCCTTCTGCTTTGCACCCAGGGGGACCACACTCAGCACAGGAGCTAGTGAGCACTGTGCAGTTCTTGTCCCAGGGTACTGTATTATACTCTGTGGTTGTGGGTCAAAAGCAGTTTTACATTGTAACATTGTATGTATTGTAATCCTTTTAAAGGATTTAAATTGTAACTCTAATTTGTAATCTCTCTTGAATTGGGTTAATTTCTCCCACCGGTTTACTTTTAAACCAGTACATGTTGTCCTGGAAATGTTGAGAACAGGCTAACAGATTGCCTCCTCACCTCCTGTCATTAGCCCTGTTTTGTAGACCATCATCTGCTCATCAAGAAGTCTCCATCTTATACCCAAGACAAAAAGCCGTCTTGAAAACTGTTGTTATGCCCCTGCAATACCAAACCTAATTGGGTCCCAGTCTATAAGCAGTACTCCCAGGAGATATTGGTGGTAAGAGGAAGAGAGGCCTTGCACCTCCAAACCCAGCCATTGGCTTTAGGGAGGCAAATGTCATGGGCAAGCCTAAGAAGACAGAGCCACATGGGTCTATCACCTCATTCTGAGAAACAGCTTTATTTTCCCCTCTGTTACTTTTTTCCAGCATCTATCTTGTCCAAAAAGATGCACTGTTGCAAAAGTCAGATGTATTTTGACTTTCTTTCTTATTGTCTCATGCAGCTATTTGGATGAGCTGCTTAAAACATGATGCAGTCATCAGATTAATTATTTGACTTTATGACCACCTTTTTTTTTTCCCTCTCTAGAAAATATTTTCATTGTGCTATTTTGTGACATTTTAATAATGATGTTTGTGAACCTGAAATATGACCAATATGCTGTCTCTGAAATACCCCATTGCAGAGCATAGGGAAACACTAATGAAACTCTTTCAGATTGTTTTCTTAAAGTAATTTAACTTCAGTGGTCATTTTCATCAGTTCAGGGGCTACCCCTGCTCAGGCTGTCAGTTCAGACTGTCCCTACTTGATCAGAGGCCATGAGTTCAAAACACGGAGAGATACTTCCCTCTGCTGGGCATGTTTATAAACCAGTGTCCTCTTCAGCGAGATAGATCTTGAAAAATAAACAAGTGGTCTTCTGTGTTTGACCCTGAAGGATACAGATAAATAATCACAGCATTTAGCTTTGTACCCCTAAATGTTGATGTTCCCATGTGCCTCTGGAAGCATCTACTTTTCTGTGATGGCTACATAAGGATTCAAGCTCGCTAACATTAGCTATTGTAGGCAGTGCAAACTGTCTCATGTAGGCAGTGCAAACACTGTCCTATAACTCACACATACTTTAGCTGGAGGTCACCATATATTTCAAACTCATATAAATAACACTGAAAAATTTTACTGGATTACATGACTATTTACAAATGAAAGGTGCACATTGAATTTATCTCAGAAACATAATGCTCTGTGTCCAGGATTACTATATTGAGGAAAATACTGGGAAACAAGGCTATGATTTGTAGGATATGTCATAGGTTATGAAGAAGAAGCGTTACAAAGTCGTATTTTGGACTATTTGCAACTCATTGTTGAGAAACTATACCAAAGTGTTCTCTCTGGAACTCCAGTTTATTTAGTAAGCAATTGAGTCACATGCATTTTAAGATGGAGTAGTCTAGCATTTTGGCCAGATGTTAAATATGGATATTTCCTTGAATGGCACTTATTCTTGTGCTGAAGAAAAGCAGATAAGAGGGTCAAAAAGTGTTTATAAGCAAGAAACTGGTTAAGGATGGAACAGGTTTTCAGACCCCTGTATGATTTTGGCATATTTTTCAGTAGAGTAATTTACATTGCTGTTCATGTAAGAAGAGTTTAGATGATTTCGCAGTTTAGCAGTTGGGATTCACTGTATTTCTCCATACTCAATGCATTTTTTTTTCCATGTTGTCAGTTTATTTCATAAAGATTGCATTGTCCATATTGACTGGGGATTTTAATGTAGTATAAGGATTTATAATTTTTTTGTGAATTTTAAGAGCTTTTATTGCTAAAAATTTTGAAGTAGAGTTTATGGTGTGCTTATATTATATGCAATATATTATATTATATATGCAATTTATATTATGGTCCACAGATATTCAGGCACAGAAGGGACTCAGACTCCCCATTTTATGTTGATTACCCAGCTAGCCCAACAACCTCTTGCCATCCAGGCTGATTGATTTATGATCTTTGCTTTCAAATTAAAGCACTATCCTAAAATAGCATAGTTTTTATCACACCTCTTATTTTTTCCTTCATTACAGTATCATCTGCCCAGGAAAATGGTTCTGTTCTATTTTGTTACACCTACAGTTCAAGATTTGTTTCATTATGCTATTCCCAGAGAAAAATATCACCTTTGCTTTTAGGAAGCTGTTTTCATTTAAATATTACCCTCAAGTTCTCACATTCCTAAAAATACTGAACAGCAGTTCTGCTGGATCATTGTTGATTTCCTTCCCCACAGATTGCTTCAGTCTATGAACAACACTTATTTAAAATAATCACAGTAAAAATCAGTTTCCCTTTTTTTATTATAGACATTGATATATCGATACATTGTACATCGACATTGGTACGTTGATACATTGATCTGGTTCTTTAGTATCTTTACTGTTTATTGACAGCTGTAGAGTGTCCAATCTTTGACTTTCTATAATCACAATCAATTTATAGACTATTAGTAATTTTTATTTACTCTTGTATTTGTTATATGATAACATCAGATAGCAACAAGATGGTTAGAAATGCTACTTAAGTAGAGTAATCATATACACTGTTAGGTGGGCTTACTTAGTAGCTCTTGTATGGTCTGTAGCTCTGTTTCCCCCCCCATTCTTAAGATATGAAATTACTATTGGAGAAAAGCATATCCCCTGACCACATGATCATGTAGAAGATGAGATCAGTTCTCACAAACTATCTTCACAACAAGTAATAGAAGCTTGTGGGGTAATGTTTGGAGTTAATTTTAGGAGAAAAACTGCTGCAGATGAAGGAATTGTAACTAGAAGTTGCTATTAATTATCTCTTACTTTATTGTCAACCAATCTCTTAGGAATCCCCACTTCTCCAGCTGAGTATTTTACTCCTGTCATCTTTGTGACAGACTATCTAACCGTAAGACTACAGCATTATATGTAACTGAATACTACATCAGAACAAAATAAAATCCACCTGATAATGCTTGATTGATTATTTTAAACATTTTAACATTTTCTTTGAGCTTTATTAGCAAGAAATATTGGATTTTGAGTTAATTATAAAGAGTTCACCATTTATTTCTAAGGTACCTTCACTCAGTAGCAATCTTCCACTTCTCAGCTCTCACCGTTTTCAGGTAAATTGCAGTGGGGGCATTTAATTTTGAATAGACTCTTCTCAGCATGTTAGAAACAGACACAGGAAAGCTATCACTTATAAATCCTCCTCTTCTTCCCAATATCCTTGAACTTAATAGATCCTCATCACAGATTTTTAAAATATATTCTCTGTATCTATAGTGTGCTGTATTGAGACTGAGCAGCTTGTAAAAAATAAAAAGACAAAAAGTGAAACTTTACTGAGAGGTATCCAAAAGTGTTGTAACTTAATTTCAGCAATGGTTCTGAACTGCAGTAAATACAGATTGGATGTTATCTACCATCATATATTGCAAAAAAGACAGATTGTCTCTCTTGATGAATAGTAATAATCTCTCTCTGCTCTGACAAGTTTATCAAATTAAATTCAGTTTAACTCCTTACCTTCAATTTCTAAATTATTCAGAAAGATAGTTATTTAGCTAAAGTGCAACTTAGGTGACCAGGAACAGAGCAGTGAAAAGAATTAACTGAATTAGTCCTCAGAGTTCAGGTGTATTCCATGTCATTCTATAGAAGGCATATCAAGACTTTAATAGAAAAAAGAGAAGTTAAGAACATTTTACACAAGTAATTAATTAAATCAACACTTTAGAACTGTCATGGTTTTACCACGAAATTAGTGATTCTGACAAGAGATGTCCAAGAGAAGTCACACACACCCCCAAAAAGAAAGAAAACACAAAATATCACAGTTTATTTCACACACACTGAAAATCTGACAATAAAGTGCAACAAAACAGACAAATTAAGCTTCCCAGGGCCTGTGTTGGGGTGAGAACGCTCTGGAATAGTACTGGTCTCTCTCTGGGGCTCCCGAAGAGATGCCACGACCGATCTGAGGACCCCCAGCAGCGTGAGCCTCCGCTCGGCTTTTCTGAAGAAAAACACTCAAGACAGTTAGAAACCATGAGCCACCCTCCCCCTCCCTTTTAGCCCCCAGGAAGGGATTTTCAGTGCTGATGGAAGAGATGTGGTCTTTAAACCCGGGCAATAGCTGCAGACAATTGCCAGACCACCCACCCCCGGGAAAAAAAAAACACAAGGGAAAAAAAAAGAAAAAACAAAACACGATCCCGCAAGAGTCCACCCCCAGGGGAAATACCACACCAGGCTGCCGCTGC
>VYZS01102638.1:18875-34354 GCA_013400695.1 Neodrepanis coruscans
TGAAGGGAGGGGGGGTGGGGGTGGGGGGCTCGCGGTTTCTAACTGTCTGAGTGTTTTTCTTCAGAAACCGAGCGGAGGCTCGTGCTGCTGTAGGTCCTCAGGTCGGCCGCGGGCCTTCTCTAATTATCCCGGCGTCTCTTCCAGAGCCCAGGAGAGAGATCAGCAGTATTCCAGAGCATTCCCACCCCAAAACAGGCTTTGGGAAAGCTTAATTTGTCTGTTTTTTGCTCTTTATTGTCGGTTTTCTGTGTGTGTGAAATAAACTGTGTTATTTGTATGTTTTTCTTTTTGGGTGTGTGTGTGGCTTCTCTCAGACATCTCTTGTCAGGACCGCTATTTTTAGTGGTAAAACCACGACAAGAAGTCATTAGCTCATACATGGCCTGTCAATGTGTGTTAATGCTTTGGGCAGCGATAGCCTTGTTTTCATTCCAGGAACAGCTTTTCTCATACTAAAGTTTGTGCTTGGGCTTCAGTTCTATGTTTGCAGATGCAGAGTTCTAATCTATCTATGGATATAGAGCCTGAGTGATGACATACTGCCATAGTAAGACATGGGAACAGTTTCATTAAGGAAATAATTACAAGGGCCAAGATTTTTGTGCATGAACTATAATTTTATGGTCTACTTTTTATATGCTTAATGGAAGGTTTATCCAAAGGGCCTTGATTTTCAAAGGGGAATAAGGAAGACTGCTGAAGCCCTCCTGAAAGAAGTTTTTGAAAACCTTCACTGACCTTTAGACATGAGAAGTAAAAGGGAAGACATGTTAAAACTGTGTAAAGAGACCTATCAGCAGTAAATACCTTAATTTTTCCTTCCAATTGCTTCTCTTGGCATAGCAAATGTAAACCAGAATCACATGAAAATGAATCTAAATATAAAGAAAATTAAATGTTTATTATTAGATGTATATTGCTGTAAGCACATGTTTAAAATACTGCTTTCTAAAAATAATAATAAAAAATTCATTTTCTTTTCTTAGAAATCCTGAAGAGTAAACATGAAAAGGGAGCATCAACAAATCTCTGTACCTTCCAGATTAAAAATATACCTTTAAAAACTATTCTTACAGAATTCAGGATTTGCAGCATTATTAACTGCTGCACATATTTTCTCAAATTATATTTTGTGGATCCCAGCTATACTTACTATTTCAATCAGTTTCATTAATCAGGCATACTCCACCTCCCCTGCCAAGCTATTTTTCTCTGACTTTTAAAATGCTTCCCAGAATTCTCCTGTTTATTATTCAAGACATATATTACTGCTTGCTCTCTGCGTATATCCCCATGGTCCCTTCCTCTATGAATCTTTAATCTCTCATCCATAAAGTACCAAAACTCCAGACTGTGGTGCAGTTGAAGAGTAGACTCTTTTTTAGCACACTACTGTAATTCATTTCAGCTTTCAAATCATGGTAATTCAACCATCCTTTGCTGTCTTGTGTATTTGATGGTCTTTTATCATCTTACTCAAGATAACCAGAACAAGTTGATGTCTTAGAGGAATTTAATTTTATTAGAGCATCCAATAATTTTTACAACACTCTTTTACAGCAAGAATTCTGCCACTGAAGAGAAAAAAAAAAAGCTTTTCTGGTTAAACTCTGTAGTCTCTCTAATTGTTTTACTGATATGGGGACTTGCATGGAGATATAAATCAGTATAAGCTAGTATGCAATGAGAAATCTCTGTGAGTATAAGAAGCTGTATAATTTCTGAAAAATGTAAGTTTACTAGACTTTTTCTTAATGTATTTCAATAAAATCACCATTTGTAATCTTAAAAGATTTTACACCATGAATGTATGAAATTGGAAAACTAAACAAATCCTTGGAAATGAGAGGTAACTCAACTGCAAATTTCATATTTTACATTCAAGAGTGCTCAGACTGATTTGGATCAGATATAGTAGCTACCACTTTTTAAACAGTCACATTGTCTTCCATGGCTAATGAGATGAGGAAGGGGAACATTTATCATTATTGAGTTTAATGCTCACACATAGTTTGAAATAGATGAGAATAAAGTTTGTTGTGTTTTCTCCCTAGAACTGTTTATTTTTATGAAAAGCTACTAGATTAAGGAATAAGGAATTGTTCATGGCAGGAGACAGAGAGAGCAGTATATGCTGTCTTTTTGATTCTGATTCACAGCATCACATGAACCCAACTCTGCAGACATTTTAAAATGTAATAAGCCTATAACAAAACTTGACGAGCCCCTCTGTGTAACAAGAGTCTCAACCTCAGAAAAAGCAGCGAGAATTGAACACAAAACTATTTTTCCACCATGTAAAAAACCCTCTTTGTTAAAGTGTGATAGTTATTCTCTGTCAAGACAGAGTTACAGTTCACAGAGACAGATCTAGTGTGTCTGTCTAAGAGAGAAGATTGTAAAAGAGTTGGAAGTTCATATGTGACAGAGGACAAGCTAGTTTTAAATTACATTTGGTACTGGTTCCAAATATATAAGAAATCTTATGCTCTTAAATGGGCAGTGGTGACCATAGTAATTGATCCCACTAAACATCTGCTAAAACAGGAATAAGCATCTCTAGGCTAAACCAAAATAAACGTTCCTGAGCAGTCATTTTTCAGGTTCATCTGGAATTTTTTTTTTCCAGTCTAGAACTACATAACACTCTAACTAGTCATAACATCTTGCGCTGTGTTCTGCATCACCTTTTTATGTATCTTCTTACTGTTTTGAATATTTTGCAGTTAGAAACCATCTTCTGTAAAGGCAGTCAAGCCTGAACCTCAGGGAGAAGAGGGAGAGTTCTTTATGCTGTCTCTGCTGAGAAGCATGTTAACTTCTATATCTATGGCATTAAAAAAAGAAAAATGCCCTTTTGAGTTTGTTTTATGTCTTTCCCCTCAGGAGTCTGAGCTGAGGTTTTTGCCTTTCCTGGAAAAAAAAGAAGTTTGGATGCCTGAAGGGGGCCTAGTTCCTCCCCTTGCCTCCCCTAACCTCCTGACTTGAGCACAAGTATGCACAAGTATGCACTCAACAAAAATGCTGGGTCTCACGACATCCCTCATTACGGGTCAGATCTCACAGTTCCTTTGTCTTTGACAGAGCTCAGTTTATTCCATTAACTGTTTATCATCTGAAGGCTGGACAAGGTCAGCATACTTGAAGCTGGTGAAACACTTTATGCTAGGGAGTAGACCAGCCAAATATGTGAAATAAAATACTGCTTAAGAATTCAAATAGAACAGAAGAGAATAAACAAAGTTAGAAATTAACTGCCAGTAAACATTTATTTTTACCAGCTGTAACAGGAGCAGGAAGTAGCTGGGTAGTACTCAGTCCTGTCTGGCCCACACAGAGACCAGAATGAGATTCTCTCATTCCAGGTCCACAAAAATATATAAGCTAACCACTAACACAGAAAATATTTATGAATTATATCAGCAGAGATGCAAACAATCATAGCTGTATGCAGCAAGGCAATGCTGGATTATATTGTTTTCAGTCCTGGCTGTGACAGTAGCATATTATACACAGTACAGGATTCAAATTTGATGAGATAAATTGGATTTGACTTTAAATTAATTATATAGTCCTAATTTAAATACTTAATGAGAAATAAAAAAAAAAAACAAAACCCAAACCAACCAACCATCCAAGAAAAAAACCCAACCAACCACCAACCAACCAACCAACCAACCAACCAACCAACTAACCAACCAACCAACCAACCCACAAAAACAAATAAAAACAAACCAAACCAAACAACAAAACTATGAGTCTCTGCTTATTACTTGTTTCTAACTGTATTTATTACTGAAGCGAAAGTGCTTAAGAAAAATGTATGTCAGTAATATTTCCCTGGATTACACTTGATTCAAGCATAGTGATCACCAAAGCCACTACAGTTACAGGGTGCAAAGCACATTCAAATTACAAGTATTACAATATCAATGTCTAATTGAGTACGATTCTGTTACTAGTTGCCTATCATTCCACTGTCAAAAGGCCTCATAAATGTGTAAAGTTGTGAAGAATGCTAACCTTATTGCTATTCAGCAAAACATTTGCATGTGCAGTGCTTTAGGTGCTAACTAAGATGGGCAGTTCTATGATTCTTGAATAGTCTTCTAGAAGCTATCCTGAATGCATTTAAAGGAATGCACTCACGTAATCTATTTGATGACTGGCATCTCTATCAATGGCAGAGTATTTGGAACTAGATGATCTTCAACACCCCTTTCAACCCAAGCCATTTGTGATTCCATGAATTATGCAAAACCAGCAAGCTGGGCGTGACTTCACTGGAACCATTTATAAATTTACCAGGACAATTTCATAGTCTGGCTTTTTGTGTCAGAATTTGTGTTGAATATTTCCTGTTCCCAATTCTCTCTGTCAGGAGAAGATAGAGAAGCTACTAGGATGATTTAGACTAGTGGTCTGCCTCTGTAACACACATATTTCCACAGGTCTCAGTTCTCCAGTGGAAGGCAATATTTCTTACAGCATACCATCTTTTCAATTAGTTCAGAACATCCATTGTGAATCCATTGTCATTATATAGAAATTAACAGAGAATATGAAATGAAACAATCCATGTTCATTTTTTTAAACTTTAAAAGTATTACTTTTGATTAGTGTTGAAATATTCCTTGTTCAGTATTTGCTGCAAATAATTAGCATATAATCTCTGCATTTAATATTTTAAGAATTTGGAGAGAGAAATTTACATCTTGTAATATATTTAATTGGAATACTAGACTGTTATTAAGAAGAATGTTTTATTCTTCTTCTGAACAGAAGTTTCAAGTCTTTTAAACAAAATTACCATTTCCTCTGCACAGTCATTATCAGAACAATCCAACAGAGTGTGCTCATGTACTGTGAGAGCTGAAGCTACTTGTAGTTAAAAGATGTTTTTCTTACCTGTTGTTCTTCCTCTTTAAAAATAATTAACTATAAAGACTACATTCAAGTTTTTCAGTGACATATAACATCTCCAGAAGAAACAAGCATCATCCTACATAATTAAATGAAGGAAGAGAGAGAATTCTAGATGAGAACAGTGGGAGTAAAACTTTTTTATAGAAAGTTAGGATTTGATTGCAATATCACAAGGATCCTCCAAGATTTTTCTGTTTTAGTGAAGTATCAAACTCTGCCCTGGTGTTTAACCCTAGGGCCAGCTTGCATTTGGCACTGTATTTTTAGGGAAGCTATCTGGCATGAGGCTGGAGTCTTGGGGAATGGTACAGCACAAATGGATTCTCCTGCTGGAGGACACTTGCTGAAAAAGATTCTGCTGGATAAATGTTGGGATGTTCATTTATGTAGAAGTTTTTTAGCCCTGACTATTTTTTTGTCAATAAACACTGTATTTGTGTAAATGTGGGAAGGATCTTCAAAGACTACAGCCAATATTCAGCACTGGAGACAGCATAAGAATGAGCTGCAAATGTATAGCCTTCCTCATAATGAATCTTCTGACAAAGTTAGAGCAGTTCCAACTCCTTATAAAATCCCATTCCATTTCTGGAAATACTTCAAAATCCAAAATCTGTTCTCTGAATAAAAATAATAAAGGTCTATATAAAATGGGCAGAAAAAGAGCATGTTTTGATGTAATGCATCATACATCGGGATCCCCAAGTTTTGAATATTTTGGAAAATGCAGGCACAAGCATTTAAAACTCAGTGATACACAGCAGGCAAGAGGGACATGAAGGTCACAGAATCTGGGCTTTCTTCACTACCTCAGTTGTCTAGTGTGAAATTATAATGCAGACCAACAAACAGGTTACCACTGCATGGCAAGTTAATGCACACTTTCAGTCTGTTGCCTTAGCCCACAGCAAATTCAAGGGGCATGAAGGATTCTTAAGAGCATGAAATAGCTGAGAGAGCTCATTTTGCGAAGGCCTGTTGTATGGTAACTCCCTCAGGGAAGTAATTTAGTCTGTGCCTCAAAGCCCAGACTCTAAAATAGGAATTTTACTATGGCTCTGAAGGTTGTCAATGGATAAAGCTCATCACTGGTTAAAATTAGCAATCATGTCATTGTGATCAATAATATTGTAATGATGCCTAGTATGTAGGTTATTGCTATCTACTTCACAGTAGCACAACAGTACTGTTTAATAAAATCACATTTGAGAGGAACTGTATACCTCGATCTTAAAAGGTAATCCCAAAATCTCTACAGCTGGCAGCTGCTCAGTTCTGCCTAAAACATAGATAGATCCATTCTGTTTCACTTGAAGAATCCCCAAAAACCTAAATCTAACTGTTCCTGCAGAAGCATTCTGCATACCAAGCTCCCACTGATTCTCTCTTGCAAAATGATTACACTGTGCTACCTCCCTGCACGTGAAATCTTTCTGTCTGGAAAAACATTTGCAGCATTTGGCGACTTCTCTCATGCACATACCATGTAAGACTCAACCTTAAGAATTACACTGCTTTGCCTTTGTCTTCTTTTTTCACAATCAAAATCTTTCTTCCTTGCTCTAGGCTTTAAGCCACTTCACTGCATTTCAGTTTGTAAAACTAAACAATTTATAACTGAAAATAATACTCAAGAGTTTAGAAATACCTTCTAGTGCAAGAACTAGAGACCTTGTAATATGTTACTACCTGATATAGTTAATTTTTGAATCCACCAGAATTAAGAAAAAATTATTTCTTTAAATACTGCCATTTTCATCAATTATAATCAAATACCTTTAGACATTTTGTGCTATAAATCAGAGAAGACATGTGATGCAGTACTAGCATAAATATATTTGAAAAAGAAACCCAAACCAAGAAACCCTGAAGTCTGTGAACACTGAAAGGTTTCATCAAGCTTTATTTAAGACTTCCCCATCATTCCCATTAGTATGATTGTAAGAACATAGTGGATGAGATACATTCCTGAGTTTATTAGTCTTCAATTCTTTGTCAGAACAGCTTCCACTTAAAATCTTAAAATGAACAGTGATTTGATATGTCTTAGTGTTTGCTTAGTTCAAGAAGTCTTCAAAAGCAGGGCACTTAGAAATTGCCTATTGTAACCCTTAGGGAAAAAACAGCTCAAAAAAAAAAGATGAAAATACAGTGCAAAAGGCCTATGACTTGTGAGGATGTAGCCTTTTCCCTCTTACATTTCATTTGAGTCTTCCTTCGTATTTTTAACTAAGGCTTTAAAACTGTATGGGAGCTGATTTTCTAGAAGAATTAACAGTCTCTTTCTAGAAGAATTAACAGTCTCCTGTATCTATGCACACATTCAGGAATGAAATAAAAATAAGCAATTCCCATGAAGCACAAATTTCTCAGATTCACATATTGAGCTTGCATTACTGTGTGTCTTCCCTAACAGCAGCAGCTCAGAGTTCATGCCACATTCGTGTGCTCTTATGTTTCATTTATCCCATTGTCTTTTTTTCTTCTTTTTTGACTTCTGTATTTAAGCTTGTATAAATTCAACAAACAGGAAAAAAACTGCATAATGTAACATTCAGCTAGTAATAAGCTTTTTGTACATGGAAGCATCTTTAGTTCTATAACCAAACAGGGAGTGAGTTGGCATGTTAGTATTCTTGTCACTACTACCAAATAATAGCTGAAACAGTTTCTGCTGCAACAGGTTATGTCTCAAGGATCAATTTGTAATGCAGACTATAAACCTGTCTGATTTATGGAGCAGCTGCTATCTTGAGAAGCAGATCCTATCAAACATCTGGACATATTGTGAAAAAAGAGTAGATTATGCCATTTGGACCAAAAAGCAACTATGAAACTCTCCAGTTTCTCACCAGAAATGACAGCGACATGAGGAAAGGAGAGATAATTTGCTTTCACTGGTCTCACAAATGAGGGCTGACATTTAGACATCTGGAACAATTGTTTCCAAGATTAAGAGACACAAAATAGCATTTGTTTGTCTAAAATCAGCTCTTTCTTCAATAATTCATTCAATACTGGCAGTATTTCTGATATTCTTAGCTTAAATTGTGAGAAAATTCACTCTTCACTGAAACATTCCAAAATTATTACTGCCAGAAAGAAGTTCAGAATTCATTTTCAGGCAAATTTAAAGAAATACATAATACAAAGCTGAAAAGCATTACAAATTATTGTAGCTAAAAGGAATAGGTTCTTCAAAGACATAGGATACATAAAAATGCAAGAGGGGCTTATTTTTCTACTGAAAGTCAAATAAAACTGAGTAGAATTAAGAGAAATGAGGTCTGCAGAGAGCTTGGCAAACATACAGAAAGTAACTTTGTGCCTGTAGCATCATGCAAAATACGCAGTGGCTTTCTGAGAGAGATGGGGAGTCTGAACTCGTTGTAATTATCAATTAAGAATCTTAGTCTTACTATCAGTAACTTTGGAAATCATAAAATATAGAGTATCTTCTTTTATCTAATTGTACTCAAAATTGTTAGATCCAATTGTGCAAGCACTTCAGAAGTTCTCATCTGCACAAGTTGCACCAACAATTTTTACTTAAAATGACATAAACTGAAAAGATTTTTAATTTCAATTTCCTTTTGCGAAGGCTGGTTGCCAAAAAGCTCTTCTCACTATTGCTCAGTCATTGGTGGGCTATTTGTTCCAGGCTATCCCATCTTCTGCGGAAGGCATCTTCATGGCAGGTGTTTCCCCAGCTAGCTTTAAATTTTTGCTATTTCTGTAGCGGGAAAAAAAAATGAATTCCCTAAGGTATAGAAGATGCCACATGTCCAGGATGGGTAAACACGCTAGAAGAGGCAGGTGCATGACGGTCTTTCTCAGTGTAGTTGCTCATATCTTCCCTGCGACTGAATTATGTACATGTGCATCCATGTAAATAGAAGAGAGATGAAGTGGAAAAATAACCTCTTATTTCAGACTTCTTCAATATCTAGGACTCAGAATTCATAAATACAATAAGCTACTGTTGCTGTCCTCATTAGTACCTCTGCTTGCAAAGTTAAGTACTTGAGGAAGTAGCTAGTAGCCAGTCTTTCCAGAATCCTAGCCCGAACTTCCTGTCCATCTTGGGAGATCTAGCAGAGTTACTGAGACACGTAATTATTTGTGATGATGAATACAGAAATGTACACTACCAGTTTCGTGGCATACTGAAAAACCACCCACACAAAATACGAATTGATTCTTCATAGTCAGCCCCCGAAAAAAAATCAGCACTGGGGTCTCGGATAGACACCGTCCTGTCCTCTCAGTTGCAGTCATATAACACTGCTGTACCTTGGAGTAGACCTTGTTTCCCACACTTGGGTGGCAAGTGCCTCTGAATAGTCACAAAAAGTACAAAACCATACTGAGACCTGTAAATCCAGCTCTCCATCAGTAAAGCCAGCAGGTCTCTCTCACGACAGGGAGCAAAAAGAGCCTGGCCAACAGCACAGCAACAATTTTAATTGCATAAAAATATTTTACCAGAAGTTCATAAAAAAATATGGAATGCATCCCAATCAAACTCAGGAAATAGAAGGAGTAGGAAAATAATAATTAAAAAAAAAAAAGTCTGAGGTCCTGCTCCTTCTCTTGGTTTTGATTGTTGCATTCAACAGATGTGCAGACCAAAACCTTCCTATCCAAAGGACACGCTGAGATCCTTGTCCCTGGCCACAAGGGACACCATAAGTATTTGGCAGGAGGAGGTGAAATTCCATCTGTTCCTGCCTCTCTTGTGCCTGCAGGAACCAGTCTCTCTGCAGCAAAACAGAACATGTGAAATGGAGATATGTGGCCCAAGCTGTACTTCACCAAACAAGAAAAAAAAGCACAATTCAGATTTAAATACTTCCTAGGAACTCTGCTCTGCATTTGGTAGACAGGCACAATTTTTCAGCTGGTTGCTAATGAGCTCTGCCTGAGCAACGCATAAGCAGTGGTCCAAAACAGCTGTGTTGCTTTGCTCTGCCATTATCTAACTCTGCATCCCAGGTCTGGTATCTAATAGTGCTAATAGTTTCTGACCTCTGAACTAGTGTTTGTTGGGGCACAGGGAATGCTTCTGGTTTTGTGTTCAAGCTCAATGACAGGCTCAATGCTCTAATCACATTAAATCCTGCTACTCTCTGCAGAGAAGCTCTGGACATTAGCACTGCATTCAAGGCCATCCTTTTGTTTAGCAGCATTGCTCTGCCCACAGTCTCATCAAATAACGGCATTAAAGACCTTTTATATTGTCGTGGGGTGAAAGTGAAAGTAAAACTGGTCTTTTTATTTTTTTTTTCCCTGCCGTACCGCGCGGGCAGGGGGGGATCCCCCCCACGCCCAGCCAGGCCGGGGGCGGGCCACGAACTGGGAGAGCGCCAGGGCCATGGGCGTGCTGAGGCCAGGTTCGCGCCCCGGGGCCGCGGGCATGACCACGGCACCGGATCCTCGCCTTCCTTCTGCCCCTCCCGGTGCCCGCCGGATGGTGGTGGAGCCGCGCTTGTCCTGTGGAGGCGGCAGTGGCACGGCACAGCACAGCACAGCTCAGCCCGGCACCGCTCAGCTCGGCACAGCCAGTGGAGCACAGCGGAGTCGAGCTGGGCCGCGGGCAGCCGCTGCGGCAACTTCGTTGGGAAAGGCGGCCTCGAGTGGGAGCAGCGCGGGCCACAAGTCAGCGCAGCAAGGGCACGGACCGACAGCATGGCTGGTGTGGGGCTGGCGGTGAGGCTGCGCCGGCGTCGTATGCTGGCAGTGCNTTCAGAAAAGCCGAGCGAGGCTCACGCTGCTGGGGGTCCTCAGGGACGTGGGCCTTCTCTAATTATCCTGGCGTCTCTTCTGGAGCCTCAGAGAGAGACCAGCACTATTCCAGAGCATTCTCACCTCAACACGAGCCCTGGGAAGCTTAATTTGTCTGTTTTGTTGCACTTTATTGTCAGGTTTTCAGTGTGTGTGAAATAAACTGTGATATTTTGTGTTTTCTTTCTTTTTGGGGGTGTGTGTGACTTCTCTTGGACATCTCTTGTCAGAATCGCTAATTTTGTGGTAAAACCACGACATATATGCACAGCTGGACACTGAAAAACTGATGGGTCTAACAGTCAGCAGGTGAGCACTCCAAGCATTTAACTCTGTTAGATAATAGAGCCCACTGTTTTCTTCAATCCATAAAACAACCTTTGTTGCACTCAAAACTTATCATTTCACAGAATATAAATTTTTCATTAATACTATTTTTTCATGGGGAAAAAAAAAGAGCGCCTTTTCTTTCCTTATGTAGGCAATGTTCTGTTTCCTGAGACTGTGTATCATTACTGACACAGGGGACAGATGAACTTGGGACTTGGGAGTACTGGTGGATGAAAAGCTCAACATCAGCCAGCAACATTCTCTCATAGGCCAGAAAAACAGCCATATCCTGGTTTGCATCAAAAGAAGTTTGGCCAGAAGGTCAAGGGAGGTGATTTTGCTCCAGTGAAAACCCACCTGGAGTACTGCTCTGGAGTCCTCAAAGCACTGGCACAGGTCACCCAGAGAGATAGTAGATACCACATCTATGGAAACCCAATCTAGTTGAAGACAACCCTGCTTATTACAGGGGCGTAATCATAATAAAGGACCAGGACAGGTTGCACTGGGTTGTTACCAGACAGGAAAATGACTCAGAAAGAAATTTTTGACGTGTTTTGGAAACCTTAGAGTTTTCAGTATAATGTTTGTAGCAAGAATATATAAATATTTTGTATAATACACTTACAGTTACATTTCTTTGCCATAAACAAATTTTTAATAGTTAGACAGACAGATACACCGAGAGGTAGATAAATTTGAGTGATGGAAGTGCGAACTGAAGTCAGCAACAAGTTTTCAGATGTAATCTGTCAGCATCCATTCAAAACAAGAACACCGTAAAGACATTTTGCTAAATGCTTCCAACCATGGTTATATAAATTTTCCAGTAAAGAAAAAGTCTGCTTAAAGATTCTTGATGTCATTAGGAAATCATACCTTCTAGAAGGCTGCTGTTTATAGGTATGCCAGCTTCATTATGTCTGGTAACACAGGATGTCATTTACCTACATGTAAATCATACAGTCTAATGTGAGGAACTGGAAATAATTATCTCAATTTGTTAATATTTTACAGCCACTTCAAATACATATAAATGAGTACTCAAGCTGCAAGATAAAAAAACCAAAACAAAACAAACAGGCACAAATTCTGTTTTATAGGTAGGATATATAATGTCAGATTAACTTTTACATTCCTGTAACTTCACTACGGCCATGTGGCTTTTTATTACCTTTTAAAGTAGAAACTGGCTCCATATGTGTGATACATGGTACATATGTCAGAAGGTATCTGGCAGGTATCTTTTGGTATCATCATAAGAGCTTGTAATATTATCATTTGTATACATTAATTTAACAGAATATACTGAAAGTTTAAACACTAGGTTGTATTTCATCTCTTTAGCTGTCACAGATTTTCAGCATTTTGCCCAAAAGGGAGCCTAGTAAGTTAAATAGTATAATAAAAATTTAATCCGGATGTGAAACTTCTATAAAATATGCTCCAGTGGGTTTTATATATTAGAAGTACTTTGCTTTGCTTCAACTTTCTTTCGTTTCCCCCACATCACATTTCTTCTTTTTCTCATGCAGTTCTATAGAGTTATAATAGAGAATAAATTTACCATTTATTTTAAAGCCAGATTTGACCTTTATATTCTAACATAATAAAAGAGAATTTTACAGTGCTTAAGCTTTAGTAATAAGCTGTTATACTTCGATGGTTAAGCCCCTTCCCCTCCAGCCTCTCCAGAGATAAATAATGAAATGATTCCACGGTGATTTTCACTGGAAACATATATAATATTTAATTTCAACAAGAAGATATTAAATATTTGCCAAGAGAGACTGGGTAACTGATATTCTAAATGTGCGGTATTTTTTAAATGAAATAGTGTAATTCTACTATACTTGTTATTCAATAGTACAATCCTACTATTTTAAATTAAACAAGACATATTTTTTTAAAAAAAACCTCACACAAAACAAAATATAAATATCTATAATTAGAAAAAGGATCTGGAGGCCTAGCAGATCAGTCATGACTTTATATGTAATATAATCGCTAATTATAAATATTTCCAACTATGTCAGTTAACACTTAGAACTTCTGTATAAAGTTTCATTTTGAAACATTTGCTCTTCTCTGATTTAATTTTAACTGGAATTTGCAAGATTTTTATCCCTAATTTCTAGTAGACGTGATTTTGCTCATTGGCAAAAACTGAGGCCTCATGATTCACCAGCATAAAAAATTTCCCTGAAATCAAGGTTAATTAATGTCAGCTGATGTTCCACACAGCTTTTTCATTGTTAGCATTGACAAGATACTGCAATTTCAGGCAGTGAAGTGTCAGGCACAGGTAGCTAGGATAAACAGTAACTACAGGATAAATATTTGAAACGTGGTCATGAAAGAAAGGAAGCATCTTCCTTGCACAGTGCTGCAACCAAGAGCAAAAAAGAAAAATTCAGAAAATGTGGTTACAAAAAAGTAGGGAAAATAACCTGTCAGATCTTGAAGTATATGGAAAACAGTCAATAGTTATCTTTTCACCTCATGGTTTTAAATATAATTTGAGAAATAATTATATTAGAAGTGTACCCTTAAGAAAATATTGGGACTATAAGGCATTTTTTTTGACTTAATAGATTCTTCTTGAATCTGTGAAAGATGTCCCATCTCCTTTGCAGTCAAGAGCAAACCATATATTGAGGTAAAGAATGCACCCCATATTTCTTGGATTTAAAATGCTTGTCTGCAGAGCTGTTGGAAAGAAAACCTACTTCTGAAATCTCTTAACATGTTATAGAAAAATATCTAAATCCCTTTGTATTTATGAAAACTGACTCACTTGATTGAATCTCCACTGTTTTATTTTAATTTCCTCTACACACATACATATATACACACTTCTATACCTTTTCTTTCAAAAGCTTCATGAATGTAATCTAGCAGATTGTATATGTATTTTTAGGTGACTCAGCCTATATGGACGACATGTGAGACTCTTACCTTAAAACAGATTTCAACTAAAATATGATTTGCTCTATCAAATGCATATAGCGCCATTCTCCATATAGGTTGTTGTGGTTCTCCACTTATTTAGAGGGACAACTACAAAAATAGAACTTGGTTTATGGGTAGTATTGGAGTAATATTGTGTGTGACAAAGCCCAGACCATCTTTTACATGTCTTCATCTAGAATTCTAGATTATTTTATTTTTATATCAGCCGTTTTGATGTCAGGCAGCCACCTAGTGATGGAATACTGATTGTGTTGGGATGCAATCACCTCAGCACTGTGTAACAGTGAGAGAAAGGTTAATGTGCCATCCTCAAGGTGTGGGTGACAAAAACCAGATAGACATTCACTTTATACCTTTTTTCCTGGCATGCTAGGGAAGTTTCTGAGAAGAGGTATCTTTTCCCAGCATTATTCTAGAGCATATGGGCTCCCATCTTCTCCCCAAAAGGAAAATGTCCCAAATTTTAGCTTCTTTAGTGGACCCTATGAGTACAGAACAAGTTAGGGTAGGTTTATTTGCTTTGATCCTCCCAGCTAAACAAAACAGGACATGTATAAGAACAGAACAGCGGAAAACACGCTGAATATTTATTTTGTTCATGGAGACCAGGAGTCTGTGAAGTACTCAAGTATGTATTGCTTCATTTCATTGGTCCTGATTATCATAGCCTGTAGAAGGAAGAAAGGAAGGAAAGAAGGAAGTGCCAAGACACAGACAGTTGTGCCTAGACAGGACTGAAGGAGAGTGTAATACTTTTGCTTCCAAAGTGAAAAGTCAAGCATCAGACTAGACACTGACTGCATAACATGAGACAGTGGCAGGTAAGGCCTTGCCTTTCTCTAATTTATCTGGCTCCAATCCTTTAGCTGACAAAGCTCTTCTCTGATTACTACCCGGCTAGTCTCCAATCTGGCACTCAAGGAGTACAGCTGCAAAATCTGGGAAACATTCATTTGCAGCAAATACCACCCAGATAGGCCAAAACCAATTATGGCGAACAGTTATTAGAGCACTTTAGCATAAAAAAAATTTTATTGATGTAAGATTATGTAATGCATAATATATTTCCAAACACATGTCCACAGACCAGTCATGTTGTATTTCAGTTTGGTTAAAAGCCCATAGTTGTTTGACTTAAGTAATAAAAGGGGTTTTAAACCTATATGGAAACCACAGGGAATGCTAAACAGATGGAACTGAAAGTCCTTCCTCATTCACAGCCCATTCAGGATAAATGTTATCCGTTTTGCAGCATTCACCCAGGTTTTTTTTTACTGTTATCTGAGGTGATACTGCTAACCCAAGTATCTCATCCATTTTCTGCACTGTTGCATAAGAAATGTGCCTCAAATTCTTTCCAAGAGCATTGCTTTACAATCAGTACAAGGTATCAACCTATTATTAAAATAGTATTACTAGTAAATGTTAAAAAAATTGACGTTGCTATGAGTTGGGGACAGGGATCT
>VYZS01102645.1:13107-34223 GCA_013400695.1 Neodrepanis coruscans
TGTATTAAGCACATTCCCTTCCCTTCTCTTGGTCACAGTTAAAACCTGTTTGGCAACTAAGGCCCATGCAGCTGCTTGGTCACTCTCCATTGTTGTGATGGGAGAGAGAATCCAAAGAGGAAATATGAGAAAACTCAATGGATGAGATAGACAGTTTAATAGGTAAAGCAAAAGCTGGGTGTGTGAACAAATCAAAAGAAGAAATTAATTCACCATTTTCCATGGGCAGGTAGGTGTCAGCCATCTCCAGGAAAGCAGGGCTTCATCACACCTGAAGACAAACTATCACTTTGAACTCCTCCCTCTTTCTTGTTTCCACGCAGCTTCATATGCTGAGCATTACACTACCTGCTCTGGAGTATTCCTTGGTTCATCTGCGATTGGCTGTCCTGTCAGTGGCCTCTACTAATTCAGACTCACAGAATATGCTGAGTTGGAAGGATCATTGAGATCAACTTGCCCTGCACAGGGATGTGCCCAAGGGTCACACCATTTACCTGAACATATCATCCAAATGCCTCTTGAACTGCAGCAGGCTTGGTTCTGTGACCACATTCCTGAGGAGCCTGTGCCAGCACCCAACCACCCTTTAAATAAAGAACCTCTTTTTCATATTCAACCTAAACCTCCAATAACACAACTACAATCCATTCCCTCGGGTCCTGACAGTGGTCCCCACACAGAAGAGATCAGTGTCTGCCCAGTGTCTTCATCATCTTTATTCCCTCCTTTGGACACTCTCTAACAACATCATATATTTTTTATATTGTAGAGACCAAACCTGCACACAATACTCAAGGTGAGGCTGCACCGGTGTAGAGCAGAGAGGAACAATCCTCTCTCTTGACCAGCTGGTGATGCTTTGCTTGCTGCTCCCCATGACATAGTTGGCCCTCCTGGCTTTCAGGGCACTGCTGACTCATATTCAACTTGTCATTGACCAGGATCCCCAGGTCCCTCTCTATGGCACTGCTTTCCATCATCTCGTTCCCCTGTCTATACATACATCGAGAGTCGCTCCATCCCAGATGCAGAATCCAGCACTTTCCCTTGTTCAGCTTCATGTGGTTGGTGTTTGTCTACTCCTCTAATTTGTCAAGGTCATTCTGCAAGGCCTCCATGCCTTTGAAGGATTCAATAGCTCCTCTGATTTTTGTGTCATCTGCAAACTTGCTTAGTATCCCTTCCAGTCCTGTGTCCAAGTCATTTATGAAGATGTTGAAGACCACAGGGCCTAAGACGGAGCCCTGCAGGACCCCGTTACTGACAGGTCACCAATCTGATGTCATCTCATTCACTATTACCCTCTTTGCTCAACCTGTGAACTGACTGCTCACTCAGCTTATGATGTGTTTATCCAGCTGTGTGCTGGACATTTTGTCCAGAAGGATACCATGAGAGACAGTATTGAAAGCTTTACTGAAAACCCAAAAGATTACAACTCCTTGTGCACCCCTTGTTTCTTTGCTGGCAGGGTGAGTTAAGGAGCAGAAAAGACCCTGACTCTGTGTAAGCACTGCTCAGTGATAACAAATCTATCCCAGTGTTATTAGTATAGTTTCCAGCCCAAATCCAAAAGCCAGTCCCATAGTATCTACTGTGAAAAAAATTAACTCTAATCCATCCAAAATCATAACACACTGGTAAATAAGGGAGAAGTCATGGAACTTTATAAAGTTAAAAAGGCTTATGTAAATTAAAGCCGTTTTGAATATTTTTGTATAAAGAGAGCTATAAAAAAAACTAATGACCACAAAGTTGAGAAAAGATGAAATCATGGGGTTTTTACAGATCAACTTAGTTGGAAGGGGTGAGAAAAATGTTTTTATTTTAAAACCTTTTTTCCTTTTCCCTTCTCTTGCTCAGGGCAGCAGGTGCAACTCCGTGTGCCTGCCTGGGCTTCCCTATGAACCCCATCTGGTCCACCTGGTCCATGGGGAAACAGAGGGGTACTTTGAACCTTTTTCTTGTGTTTCCTCAGAGAAGGACGGATGAGCAAAGCCAGGAGGTCAGAGAAGTGCGGCTCCTCAGGTCTGCTGTTGGAGGAGTGGCAGCAGCAGGGCTGGCACAGAGGGCACAGCAACTGCCCCCACCTGGTGCATGCAGTCAGGGCTGGGGCATGTGGCAGCTCCACTGGTCCAGGCAGCATGGCACCCCCTGTGCCAGGCACAGAGCTGCCCCCTCCCTGGGTGTGGCACAGCCATGGGAAGCGGGGCCCACAGGGAGGTGGCAGCCACTCTCACAGCCCCAGTGGGAGGCCCCTTAGGCTCCAGGTACCCCACAACACTGGCAGGGCAGTGGAGGCGGTGTCTTCTCCCAGCGAGGGCAGCCATGAGCGTTTGGGTGGAAACACTGCCATGTTGCCTTTTGATGAAGTTTTGGAGAGGGGGCAGTGCCCAGCGCCGCCATCCAATGCAGAGGTGGCATGCCCCAGAAGAGTGCCATAAGAAAACCCAAGAACGGACACCCTATAAATGCAGCAGGGATAGAAGTTCTGCCTCTCTTTTGGCTCCTTTTGGTGCTGGTAGAGGCATGGCTTCCCCTTTTTGGCTCCCTTGCAACGTGGCAGAGCACAGGCAGCAGCACAGTATTGCTGAGGCTTGGTCAGTGCCAGCAGGAAACCACCCGGAGGTGACAGGAGTCATGGTATCTCTGTGCCTTGGGTCCCTCTGGGTTCATTTTCACTGTTGTTTTTTCCAGCAGCTCTGGAGTGGGACCAGTGCTGCCCACAGGCCAGCCTTCCTTCCTTCCTATGCTCCACAGCCCAGCAGCTGTCCTGGACTGGCATAGTTTGTTATTTTCTTTTTGCAATTATTATTGTTGTGTTGTTGTTTGTATTACTGATTCATAGGTATAGTGGTTTCCAGATTTTATAACCCATAGTTAATTAACTGGTTTTGTTGTTGTCTTTCTATTGTCTCATGTGGCTCAGTAGTGCCCCCTACTGTCCAAACGAGGACAGAAGGGCATCATGCAAAACCTTACATAATTCACTTCTTGCTAATGTAACTCAGAATTAGGGACAAATCACAAAAATGTAGCTTGAAAAGTTCCATGAGTGCTAATTCCACTCTAGCCAATCACTCAATTTCTCATATTTTGATCAAATCACAGAGTGCCTGAACATATACATTTGTACATTTCCCCTTATTTCTAATTTTCTCATTAATCCAGATTTCATAATCTCCTAGATAGCTTTGGTATTCAAAATGGGTGCCCTAAACAGTACAATGGAAGGATTAAAGCCAGCCTTTATTTAACAGTATAAAATTTGACCTGGTATGAATAAACCTTACAGTGGTAGCAAACTATGTTCATAAACAAACACAGAATTCAGACTGTTAATGCAAGCTGTTTTTATCTTTTAATATTTCTGCTACATGAAATCCCATCTTCTGAGCCATGTGAAGTCATATGTTTCCTTTTTAAAGACTATCTGAGGTGCTGCTATGTGATGAGAAAAGGTTGACGGACTTGCCTGGCTGGAAAAGAGACAGCTTTGGGGGAACTGAGCAGTGCACTCCTAGTACCAGGAAGAAAGTCATCAAGAATGAACCTGCATAAGGAGAAGTTCAGACTGGACATTCAAAAAAGGTTCTATACTGAACAGGCTGTCCAGGGAAGTGGTCACGGCACCAAATCTGTCAGACTTTAAGGTGTGGTTGGAGGACACTCTCAATCATATTGTTTACTATTAGGTAGTCTTGCAAGTGAGCAGGGAATTGGACTTGATGATTCTTATGGGTCCCTTACAGCTTGAAGTATTCTCTTATTCTCTCTGAAAAAGACAGAGCCAGACTCCCCCAGCAGTGTGAGGCAGGAGAGGAAAGGACAATGGATATTCATTGAGATGAGAGTAGTCACAAAAAGCAGTAGGACTGCCTAACCAGCTGGTTACAAGGAAAAGTGTTTTCACCATGTAGGTAGTGAAGTCTTGAAGAAGAAAAATTTTTTCCTTAAGTTTCCATACTCAGATGTTTACCCAACTGTAAATCTCTAAGCAATCTGATTTGGTTTCACAACTTCCCTGTGAGCTGAGAAGATTTGACTAGAGACCTCCTAAGGTCATCTCCGCTCTGAGGTATCCTACCATTCTGTAAGTTACAATGAATGACTCCCCTGAATAAAACATTTTTCTTTCTACAGAAGATTGGCTAAAAATGATTTGGGCTTCATTAGAGAAGTATGGTAAATGATAGGCTTTGAATTTCATTGCTGGTTTTTGGTTTTGGTATGTGTTGTTTAGTTTTTGTTTTTTTAATTTTGGGTGATTTCTTGCATTTTTTAGTTACTTTGTGAATGCATTGAGTGTTTTATGAGATCAGGTGTTATCAAGCTGGTGAATTTATCTGATAATGGGGTAAGCCAGTAACCCCATAGTCATGGAGAAGCCTCAGAGCCATAATTGAAAAAAAGGCATATCTCACAGGAAAATGCAGATTTCATTGTTTTGGCAATCATAGCTTCCTGCTGGATTGCAGCTGATGCAGGAAATTTCAAGGTCATGGTCAAAAAGCTCATATGCAGGGATTTAGAGTGTCATCTAAAACAGGGCTACATAGCCCAAAGCATAATTGAAGGACTGGCAGGGAGGGAATTTTGGAAAGAGTTCCTATATAAAAAAAGTTTTTTTTATCTTTCTGCTCTCAGTAGTACTAGTAGCAGGAATTGCTGGTTGAGTTCTCACTAAAAAAGCTGATCACTATCCCTCTCATACTGTTTTTCCACCTTGGTATTTTGCTTTTTGAATCGCTGCCAAAAGGAGTTTCTCATCTGAGACGGAATTGAAGAGGAATTTGAGATCCTGACCCATGACAGACATTTTTGTATTATATATTGAAAAGGAGAAGTATTTGTGAAAACAAGGACCAAATCCCCAGGCCGTTCTTCCATAAGTTTGTTTTGTATGTTGTAGTCTCTCTGCAGAACATTCTTGATTGCTTATTTTTAACATTTCTGTTTTCCTTCAAAAGACCTGTTTAGATAAGTAGACTCAGAAGGAAGATAAGGAAATTGGACTCTGAATGGAGAGTAAGATCTTGTATTTCCCTCTGGATCCTCTTGGATCAGTGGATACAGCTGTGTATCCTAATTTAGGAGGACCGAGTAATTTCCCAAGATATATAGAGGTGACTTGCAGCGAATTTGTAGAGCAAGTATAATCTTATGTTGGAGAACATCAAATCAAACCCTATATTATTATATTCTCTACCAAACAGTGCATTCCTTTCATTAGGTATGTTATTTAAGTATTTAGCTATAGAAGTAGGTACCCAGTGAATACATATGTATTCCTAGTCCCATGAAAATAATTGCCCAGAAGTTGTATGTAGATGGTTTAAATGTCTGCAGTCCATTAAGAAGGTGTTTGGAGTTTTAATACTTCTGAACTGTGACTGGACTTTTTCAAAATCTCAGTCTTGCATTGACCTGCATAATTTTAAATCCATCTTTGGAAGTTTTTGGACCTAGGTTTCCTAATCTAATTCTATAGATTGAACAGCTGGATGGCTGGAAGTAAAGTTAGAAAAAACTGATAAGTTACATTCACGTCCTAAGTGAAGTTTTAATGGTACAGATATTATAGGGTAAAATGCAGCTGCTATTCCGTGGATAGAACATGGTTGGCACACTCAAAACCTATTCCGTGAAGATTCCCCATACACACAATCTATGATGATAAACACCTGCTAAGGTGTTTGGAACGGAGGGTGAAGCAGACTGGAAACTAGAGACAAGCTCTGCAGAAATCTTGGGAGGGAGGGGAACTCGATGGTACTTTGCAGCTGATAAACATCATAACATCTGTCAACCAAGAGAGAAAGGAGAACATGTCCTGCAACAAGTGTGATGAAATTGCTCTCTTCAGATGAACTTGGATCATTATAACCTAGTTGTAATGCTAACGCACACCTCCATCCCAAAGTTACCTGCTTCCAAGGCTCAACACCCCTTACTGAGCATGTGCTCTATATTTTATTGATTACATCCTTAAGAGAGATGCAAGAGAATTTTGCACCAATCAGTAACAAAGGTATATATGACTAGAGTCACTCAGCCTCCATCTAAACATAAACAGTATAAAAGTAAATAGAAAATGGGGAAAAGTTAGGGAAGATTCCATGGTAACTGCTGGGATCAGGTGATGGGCTGAACCTGTCTTCTGCCCTGTAAGGATTCCTGCTGGGTAAGAACAAACACCGTGCATGCTGAACACTTCTACTGGGGAATAAAGCATGTCTGTGTATTGCTTTGAACATGTTTTTGCATTCAGATATTACCACCAGCAACCCTTGAACCTTAACCTGTCACAATTTTCCATTAATAAAGAGTGTTATTCTGTAAACTGTTAGTGTGGGTCCTTCCCAGGTGCTGTCAGTCACCGGCAGCAGTTAACACACTCAAATCAAATGGAAGACTTGCTGAGGGGTCTCCNATTCCGTGGATAGAACATGGTTGGCACACTCAAAACCTATTCCGTGAAGATTCCCCATACACACAATCTATGATGATAAACACCTGCTAAGGTGTTTGGAACGGAGGGTGAAGCAGACTGGAAACTAGAGACAAGCTCTGCAGAAATCTTGGGAGGGAGGGGAACTCGATGGTACTTCGCAGCTGATAAACATCATAACATCTGTCAACCAAGAGAGAAAGGAGAACATGTCCTGCAACAAGTGTGATGAAATTGCTCTCTTCAGATGAACTTGGATCATTATAACCTAGTTGTAATGCTAACGCACACCTCCATCCCAAAGTTACCTGCTTCCAAGGCTCAACACCCCTTACTGAGCATGTGCTCTATATTTTATTGATTACATCCTTAAGAGAGATGCAAGAGAATTTTGCACCAATCAGTAACAAAGGTATATATGACTAGAGTCACTCAGCCTCCATCTAAACATAAACAGTATAAAAGTAAATAGAAAATGGGGAAAAGTTAGGGAAGATTCCATGGTAACTGCTGGGATCAGGTGATGGGCTGAACCTGTCTTCTGCCCTGTAAGGATTCCTGCTGGGTAAGAACAAACACCGTGCATGCTGAACACTTCTACTGGGGAATAAAGCATGTCTGTGTATTGCTTTGAACATGTTTTTGCATTCAGATATTACCACCAGCAACCCTTGAACCTTAACCTGTCACAATTTTCCATTAATAAAGAGTGTTATTCTGTAAACTGTTAGTGTGGGTCCTTCCCAGGTGCTGTCAGTCACCGGCAGCAGTTAACACACTCAAATCAAATGGAAGACTTGCTGAGGGGTCTCCTTATGCTATTGCTGCATGTTCCTGAAAAACTCAGTAAAACATCCCTCCAACACAGTAGGACTTTTTGATGAAGGGTCCCCATAACGGGGTGCTGACAGACTGGTTGGGCACAAGGGTCTTGGTTTTCCTGGTACACTAACAGACAAACAAACATCAAGGGTCAAGGAAATCTCCCCTTTTCATGTGATGAGCCGGGAAGAAAAGTTTTCATGAGAGGTCTTTCACAACATGAAAAGTACTTGGAATTTTATATTTGTGTATATAAAAACTGGGATGGAATGTAACAATAACTTTCTGATCTTTGTCAAACACTAGAAGAAGATTTTGTTGCTTATATACTGTGCAGGATTAATCTTTGAGATAGCTCTATGACATTTTATTTTGTGGTTTTTTTAGACATAGCTAACCCCCAACTGCCCCCCGCCAAAATTTAGACATATATCTATAGAACTACCAAATAATATTTGTCATAACATTTTGGTAGGATAAACCCCCCAGACATAATAAAATCTACAAACTGAACACTGATTTATGTTTCACTTGAACCACGTAATACTAGAAGAGTCATGAGGAAACAAGTAAAAATCAAGAGAAATATTCTGACCCCCAAACCGTGAGTATACTTTTATCTTAACCTTTCAAAATATGAGGTGTATAGTTTAAATTTTCTGTTCTATTAGTATTTAAGCTTATGTATTTATCTTTAGTAAATGTGAGTCAATTTCAGTCATTAAGGCAATAGGTCATTTTAAAAGTACTGAATAAAATTATTTGTATAGAGATAGTTGATTTTTTAGTCTATAAGGGTAAAATTTTGAGAACAATATGAATGTTGACATTAAGTAGAAAGTAGTATTTATTTTTAAAAGCAATATTTGTATTAAAAATATTTGTATGTGTAATTTATCTATATCTTCAAATATATTTTTGTCCCTCTTCTAATTATTTTTTTTTTTTCAAATTCTAAAGCTGGAGTTGGTTTCCTGCAGGAATTAATGAATTGTGAGTTTTCTCCTTGTTTTTAATCTTAGGACTAAAATTAAATAGTGTGATTAGAATTGGCTTCCCATTGAGTTTTATTAGGATGAATTTTGATTTCAGTGTGAAACCCTGATGTTCTCCCTTGTTCCATTAATAGGATGTATATTTTGGTGGCATTTTGTTATCACACAGGCTTGCATTAAGCTAATTATAAAGACATATAAGTTTAGATTTATTTTGAGCAAAACCTTAGAACTGCATCGAGTGCCCTCTGAAAGTGCACAAAATTGCAGTATATTGGCAGGGGTTGAGTGAGGGTATCAAATCTTCTCTGTGGTCATTGCTCCAGGCTGCAGTTATTTCCGTGCCTATTGAACATGGGTAGTGATGTAGTGCATGAATATTCTATCAAAGCATCTACCAGTAGGTGATAAACTGCCTTCTGAGATTGCTACTCATTGCCCCTAGGTTGTCCCAGCGTCTTGCCAAATTCTCCTCCAGTACAGACTGTTGGCTGAAATCTTCCTGAGACTCAATACACAGTAGCTCAGAAAGTACTATATATAAATCACACTTTATCTGTGCTTTTTCTAATTACTGATTTACAGTCAAAAATTCATGTTGCTCTTCAGTGAGAAATTGTACACCTCACCCTCCCTTTTCTTACCCTCTCTGCTTTTCCTGTCTCCTTGCATTGTTTCTCATTTAGGGCTGCAACAGCGTGCATCACCAGAGATATGCTTATGCGCTTTTTTTTTTCTTAATGTAGTATTTAAAAAAGACTAAGGTCTCATTATTCTGGAAAACTGCACAAATAGCACTCAAGAAAGTACAGTACTTAAACATATATAAATTAAGAACATTACAAATGTAAACCACAAAAAAACCCAAGAGTGTTTAATCCTACTTCAAGGAGATAAATAAAATCTCAGGTTCACAATTTTTGTTGTTTGCAACCCTAAAGTACCACAGATGATTCCCTCAATATAGCATGTAAAACAAGAACAGTCATTCTATATGTCTGCTGAAAACTCTTATTTTAATATGAAAGAATCAGTTTGAACATAAGTCTCCCAAAGACCTTTTGAGTTTGAAGAATCTATTTCCTCAACACGGTATTATTAGAAGGAAGTCAAAGACATATTCAAGGACTGTAATTTGAAGATCTCAAAACATGATGTATTCCTACTTCATAGCTTTCTTTTTGTGTTTGAAGAGTTGGATTTTTTTGCTTTGATTTTCTTGTTTGTTTGGGGTTTGGGAGTTTCTTCTGTTTGTTTTGTTTTGTGTTTGTGTTTGCAGTTGGCTTTATTTCTCTTTTCCCAAGGCTTATTACAGAGTTTATATAAATTACACTCTCTCCAAGAGAAGATGTTAACTTTCTACCATCCCTTAAATCTGCACAATAAAGGATTGATACTTATTTTAGTTCTTGTGCAATGAAATTTCTGCTTGATTAGAAACAAAGTCTCTGCTGGCACATCTCTTGGGCTCATTGGAACAGACTTCCAACTATGTTCTATTTGTCTTGAAAGGATTCTAGTCACTCTGGTCTGCAAAAATATTTACTGACTCAGGATCCCCTAGACAGGGCATTTCCTAGTAGCAAGTTGGACAATTTTTTTTGAAGTGACTTCTTTTTCTTCTCATGGTTTTGTTGAGAATTGTATTCCAAGCATCTATTTTAAATATTTATATATATATGTGTGTGTTTCAAATGTCAAACTACTGCTTGTGAAGAGGTCCAGAATAAGCTGTAGATCATGTAGAATCATGTAGGAGGACTTGGTGTGGGCCATACACCAGCAATGATAACTAGACCATGATTGCTGTTAGCTAATTTTTTTTAATTTCTTACTCCAATTCAGGCTTATATTCAATGTCTTACTCAAGTGGTTGAATAAAAGAAAACTGAAGCATTTTATATGCTCAACTGTTTATGTTGATCTTTTAGGACACATCACAGAACTTTAAATATTCCAGAAATCCATAAAAAATAATGCTATTCTTTTTTAGGAAAGTTAGATGATAGAATGATAAAAAGAGAAACAAATGCCTTAACAACCTCATAACTTTGCTCCTAAAGGGAAAAATGAAAGAATTAGTGAAAGCTGAAACTATCCTCCAGAGCCTCAGTTTTACATCAGAAAACAGCATTTTTTACTATTGCAGTTAATGTTTTCAAGTCTACTCCCAGTCTACGACTTATCAGTCTTGCTGAATGAAAAGGTTTTAATGTCTATGTGTCTTATGCTACATTATTTATTTCATTCTGTGATTTTTTTTTCTACCTAAAAAGAAGAACTTTCGTAGACTCACAGAATTGCCCAAGTTGGAAGGGACCATAGTGGGTCATCTGGTCCAACCTCCCTGCTCAAGTTCTCATTCAAGAACACATTGCACAAGATTGCATCCAGACAGTTCTTGGATATCTCCAGTGCAGGAGACTCCTCAAACTCTTTAGGCAATCCTTTCCAGCTAGCACAGTAAAGAAGTATCTCCTCATATTCAGGTGGAACTTCCTGTGCATCAGTTTCTGCCCATTGCCTGTTTTTCAATTGCTTGGCACCATTGAGAAGAGCCTGGCTCCATCCTCTTGAAACCCATCCTTTAATATTTATGAGATCCCTTTTCAGTCATCTTTTCTCAGGGCTGAAGAGGCCTGACTCTGCCAGCCTTTCCTCATAAGTGAGATTCTCCAGACCCTTTACTAACTTAGTAGTTCTCCTCTGGAGCTGGTCAATGGTCTTTCTTGTACTTTGGAGCCTAGAATTGCACACAGCACTCCAGGGTAGAATAGAGGGGCATCATCACTTACCTTGATGTGCTGGGAATGTTCTTTCTAATGCATCACAGGATTCCATTGGCTTTCTTGACAACAAGGGTGCACTGCTGGCTCAGGGACAGTTCGATGTCCACCAGGACCCCCAGGATCTCCTCAGTGCTGCTTTCCCTATTTCTTATGCTGTATCTTGTTCATTTTTATGCATATTCCATTTCTTCAACAGCATTTTCTGCCCCTCTCCCCATTTATTACCAATACTGAATCAGAGATCAAGAACCTAGTTGCATTTTTTTATATTTTTCAATTGACTTTATGTATGTAAGAAACGAAAGATCTCTTCTTATAAGGTGAATCACAGTGTACAAAAGTATCTCTTTACTTAGACTTAGACAGTCTAAGACAGTCTTGCTTAGACTTAAACAGAAATGGATCTCACCATGTTTCTTTGTGAATTTCAGAGGATTGAAACCAGTGAAATAAACAAGTGCATCAAAGCTTACTTTGAAGTCTTTGTTGCCTATATTCTAAACAGGTACCTTCCTCTAGAGGAGAACTTCTGCCCAATCATCTGCAAACCAACTGAGGGTGCACTCAATCTCCTTGTTCAGATAATTAATAAAGATATAAATAGGAGTGGTCCAAACCTAAGCCTTGGGGAACACCACTAGTGGCCAGCCAATAGCTGGATGTAACTCCATTTACCAGCACTCTCTGGGCCTGGCCTTCTTGCCAGATTTTTGTCCAGTGAACAGTGTATCAAGCCAAGCAATGAGCAGCCAATTTCTTAAGGAGAATGTTGTAGTAGACTGTGTCAAAGACATTACTAAAGTCCAGGCAGACAGCATCCACAGCCTTTCCCTCACCCACTAAGCAGGTCACGTTTCCATGGAAGGAGATTAGGTTGGTCAAGCCTTTCATAAACCCATGCTGGCTGGTGCTGATCCCCCAGATGTCCCGCACATGCTGTGTGATGTGATTCAAGATGATCTGCTCCATTACCTTCTCTGGCATTGAGGTCAGACTGACAAACCCATAGTCTGTCAACTGTCAACCCTGCATCCTTCTTTCGACTCATCTAGTAGATAAGTGCCAGATTTGCTAACCTCCAGTAAAGTGGGATGTTCCTGTTTTTCCAGGACTGCTGATAAATGATGGAAAGTGGCTCGGTGAGTCAGTTCCCACATTACCCTTAGGTGGATCTCATCCAGGCTCATCCAGGCTTTTGTATATTTAAATAACATAGCAGGTTGCTGACCTTTTCACCTTGGGTTATGAGAGCTTCATTCTGTTCCCCATCTCTGTCTTCCAGCTCAGGGGACTGGGTACCTTGTAGATTACTGGTTTTACTATTGAAAACTGAGGCAAAAATGGCTTTAAGGCCTCAACGTTTTCCTCATCATTGTTAATTATGTTAACCCCTGCATCCAATTAGATAGAGATTTGCCTTAGTTAAATGCTAAGAAGGAGTATTTATAATAGCAGTGGGCAACTCCTCTTGCAGGTTGATAAATATCTGTGTGGATCTGCACTGATCATAACTGTCAAATTTTGGTGACAGGGGCTGCAAAATTACATATGTTGGTGAAGACCATGAGCCGATAGAACAAATTGCTTTTTGAAAAAAAAGAAATCCCTCAAAGATCACAATTAAAAAAACAAAGGAAATAGTTGCATTCTTTTTCCATAACGATGGACTTGGAAATCCTACTTTACATGGTCTGGGTTTAGGAAATATCTCAAACAAAACCATAGGCACAGAAAGTTAAAAAAATAATAAAATCTGTATAGGAAATTGGAAGGCCCATAAGAAAGCTGCTAAAGGTACTAAAGGATGTCATGTATGATATATCTAAATTGTGACCTGTTACATATATCCCATGACTAACAAGTTCCATGGGATATCAGTAGGAGGGTAGCAAACATTATATTCCTTTTTCTAAAAGTTTAATGTACAAATATATTTAGCAGGTATATTATTTGAAGCCATTGCAATGTAATGTTTTATTACCTAGGAGCAATTCAGGTCTATTTGAGTGTAGTGAGGGATTTTGTAGACAGGTGAGTGGACTGTTATCAGGTAGTTAGATTTCTAAAAAGCTTTTAAGGACCTCTGGCTAAATTTCTTTGGGAAACAGCTATTCTGCAGTAAAAGGGAAAGTTTGATTATTGCTAATTAAATGATTAAAAAGTTATTAGTATTCTAGTTATTAGTAGTGTCAACAATGATAGCACATTGATTATATATCCCTGTAACATCCTCAGTTACAAATAGCTAAAGGAAAATCTTATTCATGATTGTATATAGCTTGTGGCCAGGGGTTGGCACTGAAATAATCAGGCAGCAATTTAAAAATGAGCAATAGGCAAGTCTTTTTCTCCCAATATGCAATTCAAGTGTAAAACTCTTGCTGAAGAAAATTGTGAAGCTAAGTTTTAGAGCTACAGAGGAGTAACACACCCATGGAGGTTTACTTCAAAAGGCATTGTTGAGAAATGTAGTCCAAATGCAAATTCCAACTTCTGGCTGCTGTCAGGTGGAGGGCATACTGCAGGAATGACCTACAGTGTTTTATAACTTTTAGACCTTTTCTTGTGATATATTCCACTGGACACTCAGACAAAACTACTACTGAATCACCATAGCAAATCCTGAGTGATCACACATTCTGGATGTTATCTTGCCTGTACTAACTAATTCTGACTAGAATATAAACAGAAGATGTATCTACATCTGCTGTTTCTACCTCTTATCAGTAGTATCAGACTTTTGTGATTACTTAAATACTTTTCTCAACACATCTTTTCTTGAGCTACTTGTCTGACCTAGGTATTCCATATAGAATTGTTACTGTATTGAGGCTGATAATTTGGTAGGCAATCTGTCAGGATCTTTTGGGAAGAAACTCAAACCATTTTTGTATCTAATATTTCCTACCTAATATCCAAATTCATAATATTGTATTTTATTATTAGCCGGTCTGTTCTTGATTGATTTCTAGATTTAGGTAATGCCTGTGGTTTTGTTTTTGCCTAATAAAAATTATATTACCCCAGACATAGTTCCAGTGATATTCCTATAGGCAAATAAACCAACTGGGCTGTAAATCTGTCCTGGCATCTGGCCTCAGAGAAGTTCCTGTTTATCCATTGAAACATGACATTTAATCTCTGTCACATTTTCCTTATGTATCATTTGCCAATGACCTGATAAAAGGAGCCAATATACTGCTATTTTCAAACTGTTATATAAGGCACATTACTGCCTTGGGGCCTATAGGACACTTTTGGTGAAAAACAAATGCAAAATTTGAAACTTTGTTAATGTCAAAAAATTCAGAGGCAAAGCAGTTTTCATTCATGGTCTTCTTGCACTAGTAACACTAATGACATGTCATTTCCTTCGTATCCTCTTCAGAATAAACATAACATTTGTAAATCATAAATGCAATATACCTATGTGACCTGTTAAATATACAAGCATTACTAAAAGTTTATTGTTGGGAAGTTTAGTTGGTCAGATGACAAAAGCACTGCCTCACATTTTCTAAATAGACATAGCAATTGCTAGAACAGATGATTATAAATCCTTCCATATCTCACTTCTGATCTAGAGACACTGTAGGGCCTCTATCTCGTATGTTTGGACAACATTTTTATTTGTACCTTTCTTCCAGTATGAGTAGAAATGAAACTGCTAAACATAAGAACTCTGAAAGAGGCCTGGTTACACTACAGGTAAGAATTAGAGAGTAAAAGTACACAGTTGCATGATAGAAAATGCTGTTTTGTATACCATACTTTTAAATCAGCTTAAAATGTCAGCAGGTATTTCTTATTAGACTGTACACAACTATCTAAGGATATGGAAGGACTGAATGTCAAAGTATACATTTCTCTGGGGAAGACTTTAAAATTATAAAGTGCAGCACATTCCTGTAGTGATCAGCTCTCTTCTTTTTTAATAATTTGATAACATCTACTCTTATGAAACAGAACTATGAACATGGAAAATGGTTTTTGAGAGAAATATATATGAGCACATATCAGGTTAGTGGAAATAGATTCTGGTTCTCACATAATATTTGAAGTGTAGAGGTTTTTTCTAGTCATCAGATGTATAAGAACAAAGTTGATGGTGTTCCATATTGCTGCAGCCCCTCAGTGACAAAATCAGGGCTAAAAAGTGCAACATGTAGCAGTCTCATCCCCAATTAACATTATTGGAAAACATCTACATAAAGATACATTTTTTTCTTTTGAACACTCAATCTGTCATATTTTCACAGTTTTAGACATTAAGGGGCATTACTAAGAGATGATAGAGATATAGAGAAGATGACAAAAATAATTTATTGAATATATGGGATATGAGGTGTGTATAAACAACCATATGCATGAATCAGTAATAAACAGTAACCCGACAGTAATAACTCACAAAAGAATTACAACTCTGTTGCTCTGGGCTGGCTGCTGGGCTGTGGAGGAGGGAAGGAGTGCTGCCACGTGGATAGCACTGGGGGAGATGATGTGGCAGGGTCGCACTCCAGAGCTGCTGGAAAAATCAAGAGAGAATGAAGGAAACCTCCGGGGTACCCAAGGAGAAGACATACCACACTGCTATCACTGCCACATGGAGCCATGTGGTCCTCTGCTGGCACTGTCTGAGCTGCGGTCACGCTGAGCTGCTGCCAACACTGAGAGGGAGTTCCATTTCTGCCTCTTTTATAGGATGTCTGTTCTGATTTGTTCTTGTACTTCCTTTCTGGTGCGCTCCGCTTCTCCACTGATCAGCAGCCTGACTTGTTGTGACATGGCACTGGGGCGCAGCCCCCTCTCTGAGACCCCACCATGAGGCAACATGGTGGGATTGCCGCCAAAACGCATGGGGTAGCACTCGCTGCCTGCTGCGGAAGGGGCTACCACCGCCACCTGCCTTACCACCAGTGCTGGGGGGATCCAGGGGGCCCGGGGCACCAGCGGCACCACCCGCGGAGCAATCCCCCCAGCCATGACACCGGGCCGCCGGAGCAGCTATCATGCCCACCGCTGTGGGTCCACTCCACCCTGTGGCACCGGCCTGGGGCCTGCCCCTGCTTCCTGCATTGCCAAGGAAATGCCTGCTTCACCTGTGCCGCTGGTGCCCCATGCTGCGGCAGCTGCAGGAGGCTCCATGTGCACTCTGAGCCGCCACAAGGCACTGGTGTGGGGCAGGTGGGGGGAGCTGGTGGGAGCGGCATCATCGTCACACCTGCTATGAAACACTGGTGGATGGCACAGCTCTGAGTCGTGGGCCAGCGTGGCAATCCTGCTGTTCCCAGCCCTGGCCTGGCTGGCAACATCACGGTGGCGAGTGCGAATTGGGTCAGGCCGGCCACGCCATGACCCCACTGCTCTGCCACCACCCCCGCCGTGCTGTGAGGTGCTGGCACGGAGTCCACCCATTTCCGTTGCTCCACTCTCCCAGGAAAAGACAACAAAGTTTCAAGTGACACCCCCACACACCTTTTTCCCCAGTTAACCCATAACATATATTTAGCTTTTGAATGTACCAAACTTAAATCATTAACACAGTACTTCAAAATGCTAGGCATAGTTTAACACGATACTCATTCTCATGATACTCATTCTCATGATAATCAATGTAATGTAATTAACAAAATGGAAAATGGTTATCCAGTTCCAATTTAGGTTATATGTCCACTTATTTTAAAAAAATCAGGTAACAACCATAGTAAAAAACTTCACTTGATTCCCCAGATAATTGATTAATTACAGGAATCTGCCTTATTATAGGAATCTGATCCAGTGCTCAGGAAATGCTTCAAAGGCTTTCTTCAGTTCTAGGTGTTTTTTCATAAAAAGGTCTAGCACGACCGTTCTCTGTATGTATTATCAGCTAAAACCAGTCAGCAGTACCTGCATACTGCAACATGTGATTAGCAGAAAGAACATAGGAATTAATATTCTCTGATGTTACTCAAAAATCATCCCTTTCAATGCTATTTCCGATATGGGTGACTCCAACCGAAACCAATGCATAACTTTTCTATGCATAGTTTTTAATTCTTACTTATCTCAAGACAAAGATCTGTTAACTCTAGTTTGGTGTCTGATAGAACTGTGTTCATAACTTGCAAAGGACTCGTACATTCATTTTGAGACTGCTTAACTATGAAATCATGTGATAATTGAAGTTGTACTGAATTTGAAATAGATCTCTAGAGGTCGTCTGGTAGCAACATTCTCCCCCTTGCCTTTCTCTTTAAAACAAAGGCCAACACCATTGCATTTAGATAATTCATCAGGGGTCACACTGCCCACTTCACACATATAGTTTACTTACCTCCTCAGCTGGAGAGATATGAATTCAGATCTTCCCGCAAAATATTAAATATCAAGATGATTGTAATATCCTCCATATACAATAAAGTCTGGAAGTTTCTTGAACTTAGAGGAAGATAAAGGAAGGACCCATGTGACCAAATACAGTGGAGGAAGATCTTGTGCTCTAGCTTCACTTCTCAAAACTCTTTATTCTATGTGAACAAAATAATCAGGAATAATTCTGAGAACTCAGCTGAAAGACAAAATTACACCTTTTCAGCTAAATGCCATATCAACTTGCTTTTTTGAGTTCTGCCATATACTGAATGAATACGGTAAAATGAATATGGTGTCTTCTGAATAATTTGTTGTGTTTATTTACTTATAAAAGCCAACATGATAATGAACCATGATGATTCATTCTTTTTCCTAGAGAGGCAAGTTACAAAAGCGAGAGGCAGGGAAAAGTGGAAAAAGAAAAACCATGGTATTTTCTTTGATTTTTTTCCCTGGTGGACCTTATTTAGGAAAGATGTGTATGACTCCCAGGTTTCCAATCACAGTAACACAAGTCCCTCTCTGAGGTAAATGACACAGCAACCAAGCTATGTGGCCAATTCAGAAAGTCGTCATGCCCAGATACTTTCAAACACATCAAATAAAATAAATTGTTTTACAGCATAATCCGTAAGTGATAAAAATGTATTTCTATTTTATATTAGGTGTTATTCAATTAGAACTATTTGTGTGTTAATGGTGCATAGTAGTAAAGCAAACAGAATGTTTATACTTCTATGATAATCATGCATTACTCAAAAACTAAATAATAAAAAGTAAGAGCATACATCAAACTCACAAACAGAATAAAACTATATCTCAAAACCTCAAAATCTCTGTAGCAACATGAGAAGTACTTTAATATTCTGCAGTATAGTTAAAGCATATAGGAATATTTTTTTTTTACTGTGTAGAAAATGAAACTGTTTGATTAGGTATTAGGTGATTCTTCCTAGCTGCATTCAGTGGGAAGACACTGTCCTACTGAAACACACAAGAAATACTTTGAGGAAAAAGAGAAAAATAAAAAAAAAAAAAGAAAAAGAAAGAAAAAAGAAAAAATAGGAAGAGAAAGAAAGGATTAAAAACCTCAACAGGTATTAGAACTGAATCTTGAATCAAATTTCACAGATATTATTCATATGTAATTTTCCTCTTCATTGGATTTGTTTGGTAGTGTGTTGTGTTCCCGGCAGGGCGAGATAAGAAGTGAGACAAACACGCAGTGAAGGGAGAGCGCAGCTTTACTGGTGATGTCCGATGATCCAAAGAGGAAATTCATCACAATCTCTCCATTTTTATAACCTCCAGTGCCCACCTATTACACATTACCCAACTAAATTCTATCTTACTATTATGCCCCTCAAACACCCAACAGGATGGTCCCTTATTACCTATCCCCACCCCTGTTCAGCCCCTACCAGGCCTAGAAGCCTAGCTCATATGTTTTGACTTAACTACCCTGTTATCTATATAGAAGAATGCAAACATGTGAAGGACAGGCCGTTTTCTACCCTTAATATTCTAAGTTACCCAGCCGCCTAGCTATCGTGAATTCTCAAGTCTTAAACATACCCCTTAAAGCATCATTCCCCCCTTTTAGAGACANATGTCAGTGGAGATTTAGGATGGATATTAGGAAGGAGTTCTTTACCCAGGGGGTGGTTGGGCACTGGACCAACCAAGAAAGTGGTCACAGCACCAAGCCTAACAGAGTTCAAGAGGCATTTTGCACAATACTCTCAAGCACATGGTGTGACTCTTGGGAATGGGTACAGGCTAAAAGATGGACTTGATGACCCTTGTGGGTCCTTTCCAGTTTGGCATATTCTGTGATTCTGTGATATTCTGTTGTCCTGTAGTTACTTAAAACTAAAAAGTGGTGAAAGTAAAAGTAGGCAAATCAAATCAGGGAATTAATACTGTACCTGTATAGCTACATGTAAAATAGTCTCTACAGTGTATCTGTGTATGCATATACACGTATTTTAACAAGTGAATTTAATTGTGAGAAGAAATTAATAGAAATTAATTTTTCTATTGTTCAGAGAACAAAGTGATCAAATTTTCCAAACTTTTCTCTTTCCCCTGTGAGGGCAGAAAAGCTATTATTTACAATTTCAGAGGGATACCTGCAGAGTCTGTGTTACATTCTCCTTTCATAAGAAAGTTTACAGATGTTGCAGTCCCTATCTATACAAGAAAATAAGTTGATAATTATAAGATAGCACATCATAAAGGAGATATAACCTGTGTGCTTCCATTTTTGGATATATTTACTCATAAATTTCTTAGCTTGAGGTATTTTAGTAGGTTCCACAGGGTTTCCAGAAGGACTACCAAGACACTCTGATAGATATCAAGGACCTATGTCTGAAGAGAGCCTACGGTTCTCAGAGCTATTTGCTGGAAACTGATGAGAGCTAAATCCTAGAGCCAATTTGTTGAGGGGCCTAGGATGGAAACAGGGCCTAGGATAGAAACATATCACAATGCAGAGCACAGCAGAATATTGTTGCTCTTGTTGGATATAAACCCTGGGAAAGAACAGCAAAGGAAGAAGATAACAATGAACACTATGTTGTTAAAGGCTGCCTTTGTTTGTGCTGAGACATGCTTTGCTTTCATGTAAGCAGGAAGTTAGTTCAATAAAGGAAATGCATATATGCTTGCTAAGGAATATAAAAGCTTAGTACATTTAACAAAGTGACCGGCTGTCATTGTGGACTGTGCCTTTATGCACCACACCAATCTTCTCTTCTGTTACTTATATTCACTGATTTGTCAACTCACCTATATGATCAAATATATTTATATATGTGTGTATGTAAATTAACATGCTTGAATTAGCATAATTTCTTCATCTGCCCATTAGATGATTTTGTAAAGAAAAACTATTTTTTTGTGTTTGTTTAAAAGATGCTTTGACGAGAGGAATTTCTTGTCCTTGAATTGTTTAAAACCAGAACACAGAGAAGTACACTGTTAACAGTGACTTAGTTGCAGTCTTGACTACACAAAGGCCATAATCAGATAATTCCGGACTAAAATTCACTGACAAACACATAGGAAAAAATTAGTAGATTTTGTACAGGTTTCCACAGTTTGCTGAAAGGCTGTGGTATCATGGCAGTAATCTCCTTATTTTCAACAACCATGTATCAGGGCCTTAATTTTTTTTTCACTGCAGCATCCAAGTGAGGACTCTGTAAAGCTGTTATATTCTTTGTGAACTCTTTAGGTGGGCCTGACTCTAAATATAAAATGAGCGTGCTATTTGCAACACATGAAAAAGAACAATGTTACAGAAGATTGATGTTTGAAAATTCATTGGTACCTGAGAAATATCAAGGTTTAATTAACAAGTTGTTCAATAGTGTATAGAGTCTTTGAATATTTATGATGACATTATAATTTTTGGAAGAGACCAAGACAAGCATGACATGAAACTGGGAAATATTTCAAAATGTTTTCAACAGAAACATTTACTAGTGGATGCAAAAAAATAAGTCAGTGAAGCACTGATTTTAAAATTTTAGACAAATAGAATGACCAACAAAGGCTTAAAGGGATTGAATTTTTTTTTTTCTAGTGACTTTTCCTAGTGAATTTTTTGAGGATTTTTCTGGTTTTATATTATCAGATATGTAATGCATATGAGCCAATATTCCTAAAATTTAATTTGTGTAATTAAGTATGCAA
>VYZS01102652.1:1535-20059 GCA_013400695.1 Neodrepanis coruscans
AGCATACGGTATCAGTGTCATTCATCAGTCAATACTATATAATTCAACATTACAGACCATTCTCACCCAAAAATCAAATCCCTTTGAAGTACACATTGTGTTTCCCTGTCCCTCTGCATTCCCCACCAGGTGCACCCAGATCCTCCAATCCAAATTATCTTCCCAGCATATGCCTCATATGCACCATAGACATTTTACCCCCTATTTGGTACACAGAAGTTTTGATTGAACAGCTCAATTGGTGAAGCCTCCAGTGATAACTAATGAGATGGCCTTTGCTAAATGTAGATCCCAATGTATGAAGGTCCCACCACCCATTGCTCTCAATGTGTATTTTAGCAGTCTATTTTACAGTTCNCCTGGGAGTGTTGTAAAGAAGATGTGGATAGGGTAATGGAAGGTACATCTTTCCATGCTATTTCCCACTACTAGGACAGAGGCAGCTTTAGATTAATGAAATCATGGAATGAGGTAAAATATTTTCTTCTTTTTTTTTCNGAGGCCCAAGTTGGCGTTCTGGGCAGTGGCATGAGGCGCAGGATATATGTCCAGCAATCCAGTTCTTGCTTCCACCATTGTCAGCACATAGCACTTGCNAAATATTTTCTTCTTTTTTTTTCTTTTTTTCCTGTAAATCACTAGTAGTTTGGTTAAGTTTATCACAGAAAAACAATCCTTGCTGTCTTACAGGAAAGTGTGAAAGAGGTTGCAAACACTACAAAGCAGAATTTCTATGTCTAAATTGCCAAGTAAATATCTGAGTAAAATGAGGACAGATTTGCATAGGATATGCACAAATCAGTGCAGCCCTTGACCAGTTCTGACCTATGTGAGAAATTACACAGGTTTCACTGCTACCTAGAAAAATAAACTGTAGCTTCCAATACCTTAGCAACATTCCACATAATGCTGATTTTTCTTAATTAGACAGAAATAAATCATGTACATTTGCAGCTGTCCTACAATGTTTTACGAATGATTGAATTTATCTTTTTTTCTTGTTGCATCACAAATTCCTGCCTTATAGTTGAAAGCATATATCTTTAATAGATTCTGGAAATAAAGTTATGAATTGAATACTTTTGAATATTGAACATAATTTTTTGGGGGGGGAGAAGTCTATAGGTAACCACTTCAATTTCCTGATGGATAAAAGAAATTGATATTCTGAATTTGATTTTCCTCCATTTTGAAATGGAAACATTACAAATATTTTATGAAATGCTCATCCTGGAAATCTTTTTCTTTAGGAAAAGTTAACAAATGGTGTCATTAAAACAAAGCATGTTGCACAGCACTGAGCAGNTTAAAACCACCCCTAGATCACAAGCCCATCTGTATGTTACATTTCTTCCCTGGTGACCTGAGGTGTCATGAGCCCACTGAGCCATAATTACCCTTATGTTACTAGTCCAAATCCACCTAAAACACTTCAATCTTGGCAGCTTAATCCACCTGTGCATTGCTGTGATGTTCTTCAGTAGACCAGCTCTTGGGTACGCGTGAATCTATATGATGTACTTTGACAGCCAGCTTCTCTACCCTGGCAGCAATGTCTTGCCACAATTCAGAAACCCAAATGAGTTTACCACTGTGCTGCCAATTGATCTTTTTCCATTGGTCCAGCCACCCTCACAGAGAATTTGCCACCATCCACAAGTCAGTGTAGATGTAGAGCATGGGGCATTTCACTTGTTCAGGGGTATCTAAAGTCAACTGGATAGCTTTCAGCTTTGCAACCTGAGTTGATAGCCTTGTCCCTCAATAGCTTCTGTGACTTGCTGCATGGGACTCCCCAGCCAGGACACACATACATTTGCTCACCCATGCATATGGGTTGTATGCATTTAGAGCTTATATGTCTGTAATGGAATTAATATCAAATATATTTCACAAATTCTTCTTGTAACTGTAGAATCTTTGAATGACAGAAGGATAAAAACCTTACTGAGCTCCTGCATATCTTACTGAGCTCCTACTTTTCACTGCTGTTCACTGACATAGTTTACTTTTAAATCAATCACTTGACTGCCCTAGATATTTCAAGGGATTGTTTCAGCCTAGTCTCTGATGGGAAGCTTTAATGTAATGTGAATTTCCTTCTGTGACTGGTGATATGGGGAAGGAGAGGACAAGAGTGGGAGGCACTAGAAATACTGAAGACATATGGTGGTGTAATAATCAAAACAAAGGAAAACAGCTCTGCTGTAAAATATGTTACTGAACTGAAAGCAGCTGGGAGTACAGAGATTCAGCATTTGGTTGAAGACAAATGTAGACAAGAGAAAGCTAAGCAGTAGGTCTGAAAAAAGTGCTTGATGTAATGCACTCATACTGAAATATTGAAATATGATTTCTCATAGTTTTATCTTTTTTTCACATGGAATGGGAGGAGCTTCAAAATGCTTCTAAAACCTCCAGTACAGAGGACTCTTTTCTTGTATTATTTGATCTTATTTTTTTGCTGTTCTGGGAATTGAGTCTATCATTAGTAAGTTTACAGATGACACTAAATTGGAAATAAATGTTGATCTGTAAAAGGGTAGGGGGGTTCTGCAGACAGACCTCAACAGGCTGGATAGATGCACAGATTCTAGTAACATGAGGTTTAACAACTCTAAGTGCTGGATTTTACAGTTTGGCCACAGCAACCCCTTGCAGAGCTACAGGGTGGGGACTGAGTGGCTGGAGAGTGGCCAGGCAGAAAAGGACTTGGGAATACTTAACTTAATAACTTAATAGGAAGCTTAACATGAGCCAGCAGTGTGCCCAGGTGACCAAGAAGGCCAATGGCATCCTGGCCTATATTAGGAACAGTGTGGTCAGCAGGACCAGGGAAGTCATTCTTCCCCTGTGCTTGGCACTGGTGAGTCCACACCTTGAGTACTGTGTTCAGTTCTGGGCCCCTCAGTTTAAGAAAGATATTTTGTTGCTTGAACGTGTCCAGAGAAGGGCAATGAGGATGGTGAAGGGACTGGAGCATAAACCCTATGAAGAACGATCGAGGGGTTGTTTAGCCTGGAGAAGAGGAGGCTCAGGAGAGACCTTATCACTCTCTACAACATCTGAAAGGAGGTTATATACTGGTGGGGGTCAGGCTCATCTCCCAGGCAACCAGTGACAGGATGAGAGGACACAGTCTCAAGCTGTGTCAGGGGAAGTTTAGGCTAGATGTTAGGAAAAACTTTTTCACAGAAAGAGTGATTTCCCATTGTAATGGGCTGCCCTGGGAGGTGGTGGAGTCACCTTCCCTGGATGTGTTTAAGAAGAGACTGGATGAAGTACTTACTCTCGTGATTTAGTGTACAGGATGCTAGATAATAGGTTGGATTGGATGATCTTAGTCATCTTTTCCAACCTTGATAATTCTGTGATTCTGTGATTCTGAAGCACCCACTAACACTCTCATAATTTGTATTTTGTCATTAGAAATTTTAAAATCTGGTGTAAGTAAGCTCTTCAGTTTTAAAATTTGGGCTCAACTACAGCCTGTGAGAATTGCCATTAGTATAATGAAAATTTACTACCACGGGATGGAGGTATTATGTTATAAATTACAATTTTTAAAGATATTATTCTAATTAAATTTAATTATGTTTCTTCTGATGAAAATTTGTAACTCTTTTTAATTTATAAGGAAAAGAGAAAAATAGTTTGCCAAGCTGAGTCTTGCAATATTCTGTATTGGTTCTGGCATAGTGGCTGTATAATTGGCTGATATTTTACTATAATGCACTAATCAGTTATATAGGGCCACATGTTTCTGTATACATGTACACATGTATATATATTTTGTATATAGGTCTACATGTAATATGTATCTTTGAAGGAATAGACTCCAGGAGTAAAATAATTTGGTCAACAGTGAAAGATCATTTTCATTCCCATATTAATTTAATTATTATATTAGTATGTATATATTTATTTGCATCCTTAAAATGTGTATTAAGTCTGACTATACTGGAATCCTTCATACTTTTTTATGTCCAAGGTATTTTTGAAAGGCTCTTTCTTTAGCGAATATGGACCCCTAAAATAGACTCTAATGGGAATCAACATAAGACTTGCTTACAGATTTGCACTTAAGCCATCACAGCCCATGAAGCTGCATTAATGGATGCTTTAGCACAATGTGAGATGTTTTGAGATTGGTGAAAGTCAGAAGGGGAAAATCAAGAGACTGGCTACAGATGATCTGGCCAATGGAATATTTTACTTCTTTTGTACTTTTTTCCAGATCCTTTCAATCCATAAATATTTGATTCAATGAAATTTTCCTTCCTCTGGCTGCGGCCTTTCTGCAGATAAATCTGAGTTTACTCTCAGGAGTTTGCAAGAACTCTAAATCCTGCTGCATTAGGAGCTATATATATGCCAGAAGTATATGCAATTGTAATTCATCACACAGGTCAAAATTATTTCCTAGGAAATTTATTTGAGCTGTTAATTTGTGTATAAGAAGATCCCTGTGGACAGCTGATAAGACCCCCCATAAAACTTGGATGTTTTTTTTCTGTAATTAAAAATTACTTAAAAATTGCTTAAAAATTACTTTCTAGTTAAATCAGTTACATTTAAATTCCTTTAGCTCAGAAGATTGTGGAATATTTACTTAGTACCTGACCCCCTCTTGAATATTTCTTATGCAAACCTTGCAAGAATTGTGTGTCAAGTGTGAAGTGTATAAATGCAGGCTGTATTCCATCCTCACAACAAGGACTAAAAGTGCTCACCCTGCTGTTGACAGCTTTGACGCAAACACTGTTGACCAGATGGGAGGAGTGTGCTACCTCTTTCCTGATAGCAAAATGCAGGTTCTTGCAATGTTGCTTTCTCTTGTGAAGGACTGTCATTAGTACATCCAGATCTTGTACCTTTTGGAAATCATTACTTTTCAAACTGCAGAAAATATACACTCTCTGTGTTGTAATACGCTAGAATTGTCTTTTCAGGTAATTTCATTTGGGAAAAAGAGACAGAGGGGGATTTCTTATTAAGATCTACACGTAGCAGCTAACTGCATCTAGAATTGTACTCATACATCGGGGAGAAAACGTACACACAAATGCTCACTTTAATGAGAGAGAAAGTGTAGGTAGAAGCAGATGACCTAGATGATTTTATGAATAAAAGATTTAATCTGATGCAATCATTTCATTAATACACACATGGCACCAAATGAAAACAGTATAGCAGATGGCTATGAAATATCTTAAAAAGGCATTTTCAGTTTAGTAGCTAATGATTTAGCTTTCATGGACTACACCAAATACTGTCAGAAACAAAACATTTATCCTAACAATCTTCCAAAGAAAGTTCTACTGCTTTATGAAAGTAATGCTGAAAAATCTCTCTTTTGTGACACTACTTAGAAAATGCAGTCACAATGCAATTATAGGACAACATGATTTTTTCACAAAATCTTCTGAAAGAAAAACACATTTTTTTAATTAATAGCTTATTTTTTTAATTAAAAGCTCTTTCTCTGCTTTCACTTTGGTACAATTTGTGGAAACAGTGGTTGGCCATATAATAATGAAATAGTAATTTGTCATACAATTTTAGAATCTAAATATGACATATTCATATTCTGCAGGTATGGATTCACTGCAAATAACTCTAAAAAAAGGATCATTGAGGAAGATTGTTGGGATAGTGGTAACAATTTACTAGACTTATTTTAAGGTAAAATACTTGGAATAAATTTAGAATGAATGTATAACTTGAAATGGAGGTAGTAAGTGGGGAAGGCTTGTGTAAGATCTGTGTTGTGCAGTTACATTAGTAAACTTCAGCATGGAAAACAAACAAACACACTGTCTGACAGTAGGTATAGCACTAGCCATGTGGCTACTTCATTCCTCCCTGGTCATGTTATCCACATCCAGGTTGCAGGGGGTCTGACAGATGAGCCAAATATGTCAACTCTGAGTCAGCTCCCAGTCTGTTCTGTTCCATACTTGAGGAATGTGCAGCCTGCGAGATTTGATTGCTCTCCAGACCCTTTACAGAACCAGATCAGGGCAAAAGGGCTGGATTTCTTAGAGAGAATCTGGCCTACAGCTTCTTACAGACAGATTAACCTCAGCTTGGCTTCAAACTGAGGACACATACAGTCTCATTCTTCAGACCTAATCCAAGATCAACTTAGTCAATATTATTTCATCAGAAATTAATATTGTGGCACTGGCATTTTTGAACACATGCAGACTGAATTTTCTGTTTGCAAAGCTTGTTTGAGATCCTGTTAGGAATGACAGTGTTTATACTGAATTTTAGTTGTACAGGAATATTCATTCTCTTTGAATGCAAAGCAAGAAAAACAAAAATACTCCCTACCACCCAAAAGCCTATGTGTGGAATACAAAGCTGATTTTTTTTCCTTTATATGCAAATAATAAAAACATTGAACAAGACAGGCTTGGCTGTGTTGCTAACTGTTATTGATGCTTCATTAGCAAATAGTTCTTTGAAAGCCAGGAGACATAAAGCTTTGACAATCCTGAATGCTTTTGAATGAAATGTAATGTTAATGTAACGTAATGTTAATCTGTGCAATATACATCCACAGCATCCTCAGCAGCCTGCTGCTCCATAAGTCCTAGCTTTACCATAGACTGAGGCATGCAGGGGAATGGTGTAAAAACTCAGATGAACTTCTAGAAGCTGAAAATCTTCTTATGTCTACAACTTACATAGTTTGAGCACTTTGTGATTTAGACAATTTGTTGGACAAGTCCACAGGTTGCTGTTATTCTCGTAATGGATAATGGAAATACAGTTAATTGTATTCTTCATATATATTTCACTGTTGTGTTAAACAGTTAGAGAACTTTGTGTTGAATCTTATTGCTTCTATTTTGAAAGCAAGTCAGGCCTCAAATTAAGAACTTAAAAGGAATGTTGGCATCATGAAAGAGGCACTCACTGAAATTTTTTTTTTCCCCCAAACTCACCAGAGTCTGAAGCTCTGTAAACTTTCTTGAGTCTAAGGACAAATATACTGAATATGGTTGGGAGATGGCATACTCTTAAGAAAGGAGAGGACAGATATTTCAGAATGAGATGCATCTCCTGTAAGTAGAGGTCTGAAAGTATTTATCTTTAAATTATAATTAAATCAAAAGAATTTTAATTATAATATTTATATGTTTGTAGCATTCATTTACAATATTTCACCTCCTTATCTTCACAGCTGGGCTGTCAGTAACACAGCAAACACTGACTAACTGTTCATTAATAGACCAGTGTTTGATATGATCTGAATGTAATTCTTTTCATTTACTAGCCTTAAAAGTTCAGATAAATGGGTTTTCTATCCCAGTGCTAGGGAACAGATTTCCTTTGTAGAAATTCTGTTATTTGTCTACCAAAATCTTCTCTCCTGTCTTCAGTAACTTCAATTATGGGCTTTCCCTCACTGTTTGGTTTGCTAAGTAGGATTATCATCATTAGCTTCTTAGCATGTTCCCTGCCCTGTCTCCTTCTACACATGTATTACTGTTTCCCTTACTATTTTGATTTCTCTCATTTTCAGATCTATTTCCAAATAGGTTCTTTGAGTTCATATGAGACACTCAATTGTCAGTGTACTTGAATAGATACCCCAGTTTTCCTAAACCAAACCAAACCTAATCAAACCAAGCCAAACCCCAACCTTTTCTTTTCTCTGTGGCAGGAAGTTTTAGAAACATATGCAAAAAGCAAATGCATGAACTGTGAGAAAAAGTTTTCAAGAAGAATGTGGTCATATTTTAAAAGAAAAAAAAAAGATTATTCAGTCTTCCCAGTAATTCCTAGCAGTTTGGGAAAGAAACACTGCAGATTATTGAATGCATCTTCACAGACTCTTGACTGGGAGAGAAGAAAAGTCTACAATTTCTGTGTAGAGGTATTTACTGATCTTTTCTTGTTTGATACTTTCTTAATTCAAAGATTTGAGGGTCCAATCAGACAACTGACCCAATGTCATGTGAAACAGTGACCATCTGCATGGTCTGAATGAAAAGACAACAGAACTTGGTGCATCTAAAGAGTATAGGTGCCCTATTGCATAGATGAAACATGGTCTCATCTGTTCAGAAAACATTTAACATCTTCAATATAACATGAAATTGGTTCATGAGAGCTCTTTAAAGAAAAAAAAAAGGACTAAACTGTTTACAATAATCTGTGCAGTTCTGCTTAGAAAGGCTGATTTTATTCATTTTGGCAGTAGTGAGTTGGAGTCAGTAGGAGTATTATGATAAGACTGACAAGGATTTTTCTTATGTTGTTTTTTAAATGAGATTAGTCGAGCATAAAGAACAGCAGGTATGATGCTTTACTTGAGTTTTATGTAAATACACAAAATGCATTTTACACTTCTTCATCAGAGAACTTAATTCCAAATTGGTGTCAGTGTTTTGTGTGGAAATGTTGGGTGATGTCTCAGATAAGTCTGTAAGGGTATCTGTAAAATGAAAAAAATATTTTAAACTCAGTATAGTAGTTTATGGGAATAAATATTTGGACTTAGAATACAGAGATTTATTCAGGATACTTTTTTTCTTATACTGTTTAGAGATGTTTTGGTGTCTTTCCTAGCATAAATAAAATTTCAGTTACAGAATTCTCTAAAGTGGTTATATGAGTTTCATTTCTCTGTAGTGATTCTTATAACTGTTATCAAGGGAGAAGAAAGATGTCATTTTAAGGCAAATATGTTCCAAGGGTTAGCAGGTCTAACAGGTAAGGTTACTGCTGTATGACACTGCTGTTTTAATCTCTGGAAAGAGGCAGAGCCCATCAACCCCTGGGGACACCCCGACAAGGCACTCGTGGCTGAAGGGGCCACGGTGTCACACTCCCGCCTTAGAGCAGCGTTTCGAAGCAGCAACCGAGGGCAGCGCCCGGTGCTGGCGCGGCTGCGCTCCCGGGCGGAGCGACGGGTGTGCCGGCGAGCGGGGGCGGCGGGACAGCGGGTGCCCGGCCGGGGTGCTCCGGCAAGGAGGCACTCGCTTGCACAATGAGCCCCGTGCCTGCTGGGGCAAATCTTCCTCCGCCCTCCTTCCTCCTCGTCCTCCCTTTATGAATTTCATTTATTTTTATTTCATTTATTTGTTTGTATTCACCGGAATAATAAAAATGAGAAAATCCGAGCGCTGCTTTTTTTGGCTGCTCTCCACCAACCTGTCAGTGACGCAAGCGGAGACTACTTAAAGGCAGATTAGAAGCAGCAAGACATTAAACCCAACCTTCCTCCCTCCACGCCGCCGGTTCGCGCGCCGCGCCACGAGCCGAGCGGGCCGGGCCGGTGGCGGCCGCCGAGGGGCCCCAAGCACAGCCAAGCCAGAATCCTCGGCAGAGCTGCAGCCTCCAGCCGCCCTCCCGCCACCGGACTGCGGGCGGTAGAGAGGGACTGCCCCTGAAAAAAAAAAAAATAGGAGGAGTGAAAGAAGGAAGGCAGAAGTGAAGAGATCCCCTCCGCTTGCCAAAGTCTTTGTCTCCGGATGAACAGCGATGGGGGAATGGACTATTCTAGAGAGGCTACTGGAAGCTGCCGTGCAGCAGCATTCTACTATGATAGGGAGGTAAGGGCTGCGGGAGAGCTGCGGGGGCACGAGAGGGGGGGTTTCCCCTTCTATCCGACCGATCCAGCCGGCGGGTCGGGGTCGCACGGTGGTTTGCCCTTCTTCCGGGTGTGTGTGTGTGGTGGTGTGTGGGTAGGGTGGTATGCGGCACCGGACGCAGGGGACGCCGCAAACGCCGCCGTCCTTGTCCCCGAGCAGCCACGGGGGAGCGGACGGTCAGTGGGGAGACCCCACTGCCATCGGGATCCCGCTGTCGGTGCAAGCCCGTGCCGCAACCTGCCGCGCTCTCGGGGTCTCTATGGCCCGTGTGATCGCTTTTTTTCCGAGTGGCACCGGGCGGGGGTCAAGGCTGACGGCGTCGAGGCGATGCCGCGCAAGCTGAGCGCCCCCCGCGCGGCTGCGGGGCCGGGGCCGGTGTCGGAGCCCCGAGGCCCGGTCAGCACTGGACAGCTCCTGGCCGCGCGGCGGCGGCGCGCACTGACGGGCTTCTCTGTTGCAGGATCCTGCTGACCGTGGTGGTGATCTTCAGAATTCTCATTGTGGCCATTGTAGGGGAGACGGTGTACGATGACGAGCAAACGATGTTTGTCTGTAACACTCTGCAGCCAGGTTGCAACCAGGCTTGTTACGACCAGGCTTTCCCCATTTCACACATAAGGTACTGGGTGTTCCAGATCATTATGGTATGCACTCCTAGCCTGTGCTTCATAACGTACTCCGTTCACCAGTCTGCTAAACAAAGGGAACGGAGATACTCCACTGTCTTCCTTACCTTGGAGAGGGACCAGGATTCAATGAAGCGTGAGGACAGTAAGAAAATCAAGAATACAATTGTCAATGGGGTGCTGCAGAACACTGAAAACTCCACCAAAGAGGCAGAACCAGACTGCTTAGAAGTGAAGGAAATCCCCAATCCTGCTATCAGAACTACAAAGTCAAAGATGAGGAGGCAAGAAGGCATTTCTCGATTTTATATCATCCAAGTCGTCTTTCGAAATGCCCTAGAGATTGGATTCTTAGTGGGACAGTATTTTCTGTATGGATTCAATGTCCCTTCCATGTATGAATGTGACAGATACCCTTGCATTAAAGAAGTAGAGTGCTATGTCTCTAGACCCACTGAGAAGACTGTATTCCTGGTATTCATGTTTGCTGTCAGTGGGATTTGTGTGGTGCTTAATTTGGCAGAACTGAACCACTTGGGCTGGAGAAAGATCAAAATGGCAGTGAGAGGAGTACAGGCAAAAAGGAAATCCATATACGAAATCAGAAATAAGGACCTGCCAAGAATGAGCATGCCTAACTTTGGCAGGACTCAGTCAAGTGACTCAGCTTATGTGTGAGGCTGTGACAGAACTGAAGTATTGTGCCAGGTGGAACTGACCCAGATACCATTAGAGAAAGGTACATTGCTTAGGCAAGCATTTTATCCAACCACCAAGAAAGCCATTAAGGTATTGGATCTGCACTTACTGAACTAGCTGCAAAATGCAGTGCTATGTAAAAGACTGAAAAAACAGCTATAAAACCATGCTTGATCTAGCCTTACAGCACAGCTACTATTATTCCTACTTTTTTTCTAATGATTGAGTGTTATCTGTAAGTGAAGCAGCTTTTTGGTCATCATTAGGGTGCTTACAGTTTGAACTGTCTGACTAATTGTTGTAAATGTGTAGAATGTTCATATCAAAACTCTGCAAGGATACTCTATATGGGGTGGGATGGGGTCGGGGACACTGTTGCAATGTGCAGACATAAGCATGTTTTAAAAGGAGGGTAAGCGCACTGTAAGGAACCTAATCACAGCTCAATCAGGATATCTGCATTCACGTATCTCACAGATGTCTTATATTATTTTGTTTGTCTAAATCACGGACTTTATTCCTGGTGTGTATTACTAGCTATTTTCTATCATGATTTGTGCATCAATTAGATATGCTAAACAATAAATGCTGAATATAATTTTGCCATTTTTTGTTTGCCTGTCCACATACACACACCAGAGACCTTAATCATCTTACATTAGTTGTGATCTGCAAAAATATAGCAGTACATTTTGACTGATTCCCTAATATGTGCATGAATAAGATGGAGTTGGTTCATGCCAGCCAAGTTATGTATTTACCTACAATCACGTATTATGACACACATACCAAAGGAAGAGATTTCATTGCATTTAACTGTGAATATACCACCTTCTCTCTGCTCTTATTTAATATAAGTGCCATACTTGAAACATTTAACTCTGTATTTAGTCAAAAGGTTGTCTTGGGATACCAGCTTGAGTAAAATGATTTTATACTCTCCTTTGTTTATTTTATGCTATTTGTTTAGTCATTGCAATGGTGTAAAAAACAGCTAGACTATCTATTGATAAATAAAGTACTTGCCTTTTTTTTCTTTTTGTAAGCCAGAGAGATTTGTTCTTATTTATTCTTGTATACAATTGTAAAAAACATACAGGGTCAAAATAATTGACTTACAACAATTATTCTTCAGGGTTTAAAATGTTTTGTTGGTGTTCTAAACTCTAAGTAACAAAACCTAGGAAATCAGGACTATTTTTTATGTCTGTAAGCAAGCTTCCTCTGTCTTTAAAGCCTGATCCAAAGCCCACTGACACCAACAGCCTTCTTTCTGCTGACACTAAGGGCAACAGACTTTGCTGCCAAGGTCACTCTAGGAATAGCCAGAATACATTAACTTGTAAATGAAACAATTGCAGCGTTTCATCAGGGAATCCAAATAGTAACCTCAGATTTTCTGCCTTACAGCTGGTGTAAAAAAATATACTATTCATGTCCCATCAACTTACTGCTAAACCACTGGGGCAGTCACAAATTAACCACTTCAGTAGAGAATACTAAGTTTTACTTAACAAACATACTTAAATTTTTTTTTAATTCCCATTGAATTCAACAGAAAATATTCCTCTGGCAACAGTAGGATTTGGATCAGGACTAAAAAAACATACAAGTGCATTTCTAACTAAATAGTATCTGTCCTTTAATAAAAGGGCAAAAATGGTGCTGGAAAATTTGGGGGTACTTTATAACATAAGAAGGAGACATAGGCTTGGAGTCACAAATGGCCTTTTCATTGTATTTTATTTCAAGCCTGACAGTGAATTTTATTGTATATTGGCTTGGAGATAATGCATATAATTTTTTTCCTCTTGGCTTACAATAAATACCTTAACATTCCATTCTTGTGGTTTGCCAGCATTGTCACTTTAAAAAATGTTGATTAATTCTTAGATAGTCTATCCATTATGATATTCATCCGTGGTCTTTTTTCTTTCACTGTGAAACATAAAAGGACTTTGAGATGTATTATGTTTTTAAAGATTTAAAAAAATATTTTCCTTTTGTATAAAGTTAAGAGTTTTCCCAATTTGATCATAGGGACCTATCAAAATGGATTTCTCAATTCTTTGTGATAAAAATGCACACTGATATTGCTAGTTGACTGCATGCTCACTGGAAAACTGCATGTTATTTTTAGAAGGACAACAAGGCAGCTAAAATCTCCATCTGCAAAATAACAAGCTTCTGAAGATTATTGTTTGAAACACAAATCCAAGTCTGATTTTCATTTTGCAGAGTCCTGGGATGGTTTTCAAAATCTCTTTTTGACCAGATATTGAAAGGAAAAATATTGTTTGACAGTCATAAGCATTGTTTTAACGTTGGAGAAATGGGAGATTGTATGCAAAGGGCTTGATCCAGTGCAAATCAAAGTTGAAACAACAAAACTCATAATCAATTCACTGGGCTTTGGTTCAGGTTCAGCATAATTTCCTGTTAGGCAGAAGCTGTAATGCGAATTTTTCCCAGTGGCTGCATAGCAGTGTTCAGTCAAAGTAGTGAAAGGCATGTCTTGAAAGCTGTAAGACTTGGACTTCTTAAAATTCTTCATGTAAAACTTAGAAAGTATCTGTTGATGTTAGTCAATGCAAATGACTCAGTTACTTTGAATATTTTTATGTAATTACAAATTTGTACACCAGCAAGTTGTATTTCTTCATAATTCCCCATAAAAGAAATATATCATGAAATGGAAATGCTAATTTATGCAACAGGATCACTGATAAAGTAAGAAAAGAATTATATTTTGACTAATAGAAGTGTCATCCTACATACTTGGAATATGGCTTTTTATTTTTCCTACGAGAAATGAAATGGTGTCAAGAGATCAGTTGTTCTAATATTCCTTTTAAATTGTTATTTTTCATTTCTTACCAACTATTCATGGACAAGAGAAATACAGCAAACACTTTTTTTTGTCAATGTATGTGAGAGTCTTATGATTAATGCTAATGGACTGTTTGCATGAAAGCTGACTATTCATTTGCAGAATAAATGCTTTAAAATTGTCGCAGCAATGGAAAAGTGTTTTAACTGAACAGCACTGAGTGAACATGAGGCTGAAGGCCACATTACAGACTACTTAGGTCTTGCTCCTGCCTTAGTGAAATAATCTTGCCATTGACATCTCTGTGAGAATCAGACGTTAAATATGAAAATTGAGTTAATGTTTGTTTTGTTCATTGTATACCTTATTTTGCAGAGGTGGACAATATATTATGTCATCATACGTGCAAACACAAAAGTTATGTTCACTAAGGTCTCATGGAAAACTGAGTAGAATCTAATACACTATTATATACTAGGCTTGATCTTGCACTTTTCTCACCTGTGTGAATTTCAAAAACTATTTACATAGGGGTTTTGAACTATTTCACCAGGTGTGTATGTAAGATGCAATGAAATTCTATTAAAAGGTTAAAAAAAGTAGAATTTTTTTAAATAATGGAAAAGAGCTACATTTTTACATGGGAAAGCTGAATTGACTGTTCCCACAAAGAATTTAGTTTCAGAGACCTTTGATTTTGAAGAAATATAAGGGTTTTCATTTTTCTCAGGGGAAAAATGAAGAACAAAGAGATCAACTGAAATAAATGGATCACAGAAGTGGTGTGATGAATTTTACTTGGTTTTACAGTAGAGAGGTCAGAAACACTCAGAATCTCCAAAGTGGGGGTAGTGCTTTTCTTGCATTACATCTAATAGGGTAGATGTCTAATTAGCTGGTGCTATGTAGAACCACAGGAAAAAATGCGTGTGAAATATTAAATGTGAGGAAGAATTCTTTTCATCCATATGTAAAAGAATTCAATTTTTCTGGGCAAGAGGATGGACCAGGTGAACAATGTCCTTGCATCCTTCTTGCTTTACTTTTGCTTGAATATGAATATTCCATGCTGAGAACATAGGCATATGTTTTCCTTACTTATGGTATGGTCTTGTTCTTCATAAATTTAATGATAAGACTTTGTTTTCGGTGGGACAAAGTCAATTCCCAGCTCTATTTCATGAGATTAACAGCACAGATTACACTATTTCTGTATTGTGTACCCATCCCTGGATATTTTGGAGCATTTTTCCCAGAAATTCTATTTTTTTGTAAGCTTTCAGAAAACACACTAGATTGGTATCAGCTACTAATACCAGACTCTAAATACCATTGTCCTCTCAATGAAACTCTAACAGCATCTCTGTGCTGCTAGGAAGTGCTTTATATTATATCTTTAATATGTACTAGAGAAGTCAGTAAAGACTCAGCAGCCCAGTAGACAAGTGCAGATATGAAGAATTCCATATCACTGTATTACAAAAATATCATGCACATACATGTTATATTAAGTTAAATCCATGCAAAATTGTCAAAAAAATTTACCTAAATTGCATTACTGTGTATACAGATTGAATTTCAGAGAAAGGTTAAACATCAATTGAAACTGACTATTTTTTAAAAGGTGCTATTAATAATTAATCTTGCATTTTAAATCTGCTAATATTTTTTTTTGAGGAGCACTAAAGTAAATAATTATTTGTACCGGTAAAGCAGCATTGCCTTTGGAAGAGATAGATTCCTTTTCAATGGCAAGTTGTATTTTTCAAATATTTTTTTTTAAATTAACAATGAGCAATTAACATATTATAACTACATATTGTAAAGAGAGAGTTTTGAGGAGCATATATAAAGGAAAACTGGGAAAAAAACCCCCAAGTATTTATAGGTATTAAAGAAAAGCAGGTGTGCTATGAGTCTTATTTTTCCCTATTTATTATACAGTTTAGGGATAAAAGCGTATTCTGGATGCACTCATCAGAAAATATACAAGATTCCATGCATTATCTCTTAGTTAAGCAAAACGCATCTAGAAATTATTTACAACTATTTTACAGCTTTTCTTTGAAGAATCTAAATGATACATTACATTTTTCAAAGCCATCATGCATACTGATGACACTAGTTTCTCTATTAGCTTTAGTGAATTTAGCATATTCGGGGGTCTTTTGAAATGCACCACTGGTCTGTAGTGAAAACCATTTTTCCATCAGAAAATGTGCTCATGAGAAAACAAGTGGTACTTGACATTGATATCTAGCAGACTTTAATGGAGCAATCAAACTTGAAACTTCACATTAAAGTGACTTGTGATGAATGTGCATTGTGAATGGAGTTACTGCATGGTCAAAAGGACTTAATGAAAGGGCATTGCATTGCATGTGGTACACTAGAGATTCTGGTATCCAGAAGAAGGATAATGACCATAGGAGTTTCTTTACTTTTTCCTTTGAAAAAAGAAAATGAAACCTGCTTTAAACATTTTTTTTGCAAAAGAACATGTATAATTCTGCATATATGCATGTGTACAACTGAAAGAGAAAAGTCCTCATCTGACATTGTTAAATACCCACAAGCAAGTGTAACTGAGCAACATTTAGTTTGCATATATAGAGAGATAATGCATTCAATTCATTAGCACAAATTTCTCACATGTAAATGGGAATATAATTTGCAAGAGCAAGGAAATAGTTTATTGCTTCTGCTATATATTTGTACCAATTTTCCCAAAGTATTCAGATTTCTATCTCATGAAACTATTGAGATTTCTCTGTTCAAAAAGGGGTAGAAGCACATTTCTAAATAATTTTTACTTGTTTGCTTTAATTTCACAACTTGTGGTGGGTTTTTTTGTTGTTTTGGTTTTTGTTGTTGTTTTGATTTTTTATAATTATGTGTGATGCAAATTCTCTTGATGTATTCTTCATTTTAATGTTGTGGTTATTGTTTGGATTGTGTTTCTAGGAAATTCTTTTTGGGAATTCATTATTGTTGTTTGGGTTTTTTTTAAAATATAATTATTAACTCAGATTCTGCACATAAGGTATTGTAATTTTTAAAGAATGTCAGCAAATAGAGAACTTTTTTTATTTGCACAAGGCTGCCAATTATGCATCATTTGAACTGTGGAATTTTTTTAAAAACTCCTCCCCCTCCCAAACATAAACCAGAAGGCTTTTATTGATAATTTTAATTATTATTCCATTTTAAGACATTATATGTCCATCGTTTATTTATGTAATTTGTATATAAGTGGAGACTGAAAATTTTCTCTTCCTGCAGCTATGTGGTCGGCAGCTCAAATTTCAGCTGACTTAAAACCAATAAGACCGCAACACATGAATAACGAGGAGAATCACAATGTGTTCTGAGACACATCAAAAAAGAAGTGAATTTTAGAGTGACATTGCTGTCATAAATAACATACTGAATTAAATCAGTCTTTATGGTCTAATCACACATAAGTGAATAGATTATCACTGTACATCTTTGGGAGTCATACTAGGAAAAAAGGCCTTGTTAATTACTACTAAGATTTTTTTTTTAAATTATTTTTTAATTTCTCAAATGGTTGTTTAAAAATTCCTGAACATGATACAAAGATTGCAATTTAACTGGGAAATTGGCCCATCTTCTTAACTTACAAATGATAAATACACATTTGTTGATAAAATACTTCATAGAATCATAAAATATGCTGAGTTGGAAGGGACCCACAAGGATCATCAAGTCTAACCCTTAGCCTTGCACAGGACCATCTCCAAGAGTCATACCATGTGCCTGAGAATATCATCCAAATGCTTCTTGAACTCTGTCACGTTTGGTGCTGTGGCCACTGCCCTAAGGAGCCTGTTCCATCACCCGACCACCTTCTGGGTGGGTCTCCTTTTCCTAATATCTAACCTAAACTTCCTCTGACACAACTTCCCTCTAGAGGCCATTCCCTCTAGTTCTGTCACTGGTCACTGCAAAGAAGAGATCAGTGTGTGCCCCTTCTCTTCCCCTGGCAAGGGAGTTGTAACTGCAATTAGGTCTCCACTCAGTCCCCTCTTCTCCAGGCTGAAAAGACCAAGGGACCTCAGCTGCCCCTCACACAGCTTCACCTCAAGGCCCTTCACCATACTCATTGCCCTTCATTGCCCTCTCTAACAGCTTAATATCTCTCTTGCATTGTGGTGCCCAAAACTGCACACAGTACTCAAGGCAAGGCCACACTAATGCATAGTAGCAACTCTTTGCTTATATATGTGTACTCTTCAACTTTGCTTAGCTGGCAGCCAAGAGGGAAGAGGTTGTTTGTGTGAGGTATTGTGTAATTTTATAAGGTTTATTGGACTGCAGCAGGAGGATAAATAGAAAAAATATTGTCGTAGGGTTAAAAGTGAAAGTAAAAATGATCTGTGTGTGATGGCAGCCGGGCGAGGGGGAGGAGGGGGGAAGCCGTGTGGTTTTTTCAGTGGCTCCTCTTTCCCCAGCGGCGCGGCGCGCGCCGGGGCCGTGGGGGCAGCGGCACCGGGAGAAGCCGGCGAAAGCAGCAGCTTTGCCCGGCGCCGGGAGAGGCTGGTGAAAGCGGCGGCTTTGCCTGGTGCTGGCAGTGGCCAGGGCCGTGGGGGCGGTAGCGCCGGGAGAAGCCGGGAGAAGCAGCAGCTTTGCCCGGCGCCGGCAGTAGCCGGGGCTGCGAGCAGCGGCGCTGGGCGAGCTGGTGATGGCGGTGGCGGTGGTCCGAGCCATGATCGGCCGGCGCGGGCCCAGCAGATC